>JAQZBX010036150.1:0-24258 GCA_029593785.1 Cabassous unicinctus
TCTTCTTTTTCTCTAGTCCTAATTCTTTTTGAAGGAACACAGACAGCGGAAAATATATAGAATAAGAGGAACAAAGTATCAAAAATTACCCTTACCACACACAAATAAACAACAAAATAAAACCCTAGAGTACAAGGAGAAGCTAAGCAATCAAATAAGATCATCAAGATAAGCAGATGCCTAGAAACCAACTAAAATTAGCAAGCCATATTAAGAAACAGGAAGACATGGCCCACTGTAACAAACAAACTAAAAAACAGAGCAGATGCAGAATGATAAACCAATGCAGGCTGTCCAAACAAATATCATGAATCAACTTAATGAAGTGAAGGAAGAAATAAAGGATATTAAGAAGTCACTGAGGAAACATAAGGAAGAAAGTGTAAATATACATAAAAAGATAATGGTCCTGATGGTTATGAATGGCACAATGCAAGAAATAAAAAATACACTGGAAAGACATAACAGAAGATTTGAACAGGCAAAGGAAAGAATCAGTGATGCAGAGGACACTACAGCTGAAATCAGACAGATAGTAAAATCGATAGATAAAAAGACAGAAAAAATACAGCATTGATTTAGGAAGCTGAATGACAATTTGAAATGCACCAAGCATAGTCATTATAGGTAGCCCAGAAGGAGAAGAAAAGGAAAAGTAGGGAGAAGAAATATTGGAGGAAATAATGTCTAAAAATTTCCCAACTCTGTTGAAGGACATGGACGTACATGTCCAGGAAGTGCAGCATATTCCAAACAGTCTAAATCCTAACAGGTCTACAACAAGACATACACTTGTCAAATTGCCCAGTGCTCAAGACAAAGAGAGAATGCTGAAACCAGCAAGAGAAAAGAGATCTATCATATACAAGAGAAGATGGATAAGATTAAGGTCTGATTTCTCATCTGAAACCATGAAGGCAAGAAAGCAGAGGTATGACATAGTTAAGGTGCTAAAAGAAAAACTTAGAGCCAAGAATTCTTTATCCAGAAAAGCTGGCATTCAAAAATGAGGGAGAGTTAAAAACATTCACAGATAAACAGAAAATAAAAGAGTTTGTCAACAAGAAACCTACCCTTTGGAAAATACTAAAGGGAGTTCTACACGTTGAAAGGAAAAAAACAGGAGAGATGGAATTTGAGGAGAGTGTAAAAATAACTAAAAAGATAAAAAGAGAAATAAAAATTACATTTGGCATACATAAACCTAAAGAAAATATGGCTAATGTAAGTAAATCTTGACAAGTAATAACATTGAATGTTAATGGATTAAACTTTCCAATCTAGAGACACAGATTGGCCAAATGGATTAGGAAATATGACCCATCTATATGCTGTCTACAAGAAACTCACTTTAGACCCAGGGATGTGGGGGAGGGGGAGGGAAGAAGTGAATGGTTGGAAAACAATTTTACATGCAAACAAAAATTAGAAAAGGGCAGGAATAATGATACTAATATCAGACAAAATAGGCATTAAATGCAAACCTATTGTAAGAGACAATGAAGGACACTAGATATTAAATAAAAGGGGTAATCCATCAAGAAGAAAAAGCAATCATAAACATTTATGCACTTAATCAGGGCTCCTCAAAATACATGAGATCAACATTGGTAAAACTAAGTGGAGAAATAGATGCCTCTACAATTATAGTGGGGGACTTTTATACACCATTATCACCATTAGACAGAACATCTCAATAAAGGATCAATAAAGAACAGAATTGGCTTTGAAGATAGTCTGGTTGTCCTCTTGGTTTACACGGCCATGTTTTCTGACATTGAAGGAATTCTGGGTAGTGATCTTGGGAAGATATGGAAGTGAGCTGAGGACATCCCAAGCAGACCTTGACCAAAAGGGGTAATTGAATACAAAGATTTCATAGCTAAGAGATTTCAAAGTTAGTTGGAAGGTCATTTAAGAGGTTTCACTGACCCGTGTCTCTGAAGGATCTCACTGACTGCCACAATAAACAATATTTCAAGTAGGGGTGGTGCTGGGAGTGCTAGAGACTTCTGGACCATTTGGCAGGACAGACAGGCCCAGGACATCAGCACCCCATCGGTGGGCTTTATCTTGGATTATGTGTTAACTTATCTCTCCAATATAAAGAGTTAGACTCATTTATAATTTCCTTACAGATGGTAATTCTATCCCATTTATTTGAACCTGAATCTCAACAAAGTTGCAGCCTACACTTACCCTCCACTTTATTGGTCTCCACTTAAGACAACTAACAAAACTATGATGATGCACAATACCCATCCAAAAAAACACACAATATCTACAAATGCAAGCAAGACAGTTCCATCCATCTCCCCAATATGGGATCTAAGCTTTATCTGATCAGAAGCAGAATGGGTATCACCATCCCCAAATCCTCAAGAATGAGGAATGAAGAAACGTAAAGAGGAATTGAAACTATGAACAAAAGGAGACTTATTATTATTCTAGTAATGGAAGAACTTGTAAAATTGATATGAAGATAATGGTCACCAGCGGTTCTGAGGGGAGGAAGAGGGAAGAATTGGTGTAATATAGGGCATTTGTGAGACACTGGACTTGTTCTGAATGGCATTGCAATGATGGATACAGGCCATTATATATAATGCACCTATGAAATTATGAGGTGCAATGTGTAAACCATAATGTAAACTATAGACCATGGTTAGTAGCAATGCTTCAATATTTGTTCATCAATTGTAATCAAATACCACACTAATTAAAGAAGTTATTAAAAAGGAAAATGTGAGAGGGGAAGGAGTTAGGGTATACATGAATCCCCTACATTTAAAAAAAAATCTGACAAATAGTTTATTCTTTATACTTTTACATGCATATCTTTGTAATTGAAGTAATACACATAAATAAAAGAAAAAAAATTATACATGTATAATGAATTTTCACAAATGCACCCATAAAACAAGCCCACAGATTGAGAAATAAAACATTAAAACATTTCCAGCAACCCCTTAAGCTTTCTCCCAAGAGTCTTCACCATCTTGACTTCTAACACTATAGACTAGTTTTAACTAATTTCAATGTTATATGAATGTAAGCACATATGTAGTATTTATGTCTGGCTTCTCTTGCTCAATGTTATGCCATTCATCCATGTCTTTGCAGATCATAAGCCTACTGACCATAATATAATATTTTTTCAGTCTGTTCTATACAATTAATTTTTAAACTAATTTATTGATATATATTAATAAAGCATACAATCCTTCCAAAGTGTACAATCAATGGTATATGGTATAATCAAATAGTTGTTCATTCATTACTTCAGTCATTATTAAAATATTTTCATTATTTCCACAATAATAATTTTTAAAAAGACAAAATTTTTCACCTCTCAATCTCTCTTTGCTTCCCCCTTTCGTACATAGGTGCTATTTCTGACTATTAATGCACATTTATTACTTATTTATTTTTAAGCAGTTTTATTGAAATATATTCACATACCATATGATCTGTCCAACTTGTATAATCAATGGTTTTTGGTATAGTCAAAATGTTGTGCTTTCTTCACCACAAAAAAATTTATAACAATTTCATTACTCCAAAAAGAAAAACCACACACATGAGCAGTTACCTCTCAAACCCTGTATCCTTCCCCAGCCATACATAACCACTAGCCTAATTTCATCTTTATAACTTGATTTATATTTACATTTTATATAAATGGAATCAGACAATATACACTACTTTATATCTCATTTCTTTCACTTACCATCAATTTTTTGTCTGATATTATCATCTTGTAGTATTAGCATACATTAGTTCATTTTAAAAGAAAAGTGGTCTTATATATGAATCTTTATGCATATTAATATTACACATATGGTTTTGCTATGCTATACAGTCGCATGTTATATTTCTTATCTTTCATTTTCCTAATATTCATGATCTTAGTCTTGCCATTTATACCACACTCATATAATAGTACTGCTAAGTTACACAAATTATTTTGTGTTTTCACCTTTCGTATTCATTTTCCAAGATTAAAACACATCCTTTTTACAAATTCTGCATAAGTTAAACCCTCAGCTTTCCATTCTTTAATCTCATTCTATTTTCTGGTGACCATATTCAAATTCTTAACTGCATGAGATTACAGAATATATTTCGTTTAGAGTAGCACAGTCATACACTAATTGCCCTTTAGTGTCTGACTTGTTTCACTCAACATCATGTCTTAAAAAAAAAAAAAATTAAAAGACAGAGAACTACAAGTGTTGGAGAGGATGTGGCAAGATAGGAACACTTATTCACTGTTGGTTTGAATGTGAATGGTAAAGCCACTGTGTAGGACTGTCTGGCAGTTCCTACAGAAGCTGAATATAGATTTGCCACCTGACCTAGCAATACCACTACTGGGTATACCCAGGACTGAGAGCAGTGACACCAACAGACATCTGCATACTAATGTTCACAGAGGCATTATTCACAATTGCCAAAAGATGGAAACAATCCAGATGTCCATCAACCAAAGAATGGATAAAAATTTTGTTTTGTATATACCCTATATTTCGATGTAAATTTTCTGTAATCTAAAACTTCTTTAAAAATAAATTTTAAAATAATGGGTGAAATAAGAACTGACTAAACAGTAATGATATTGATTGTTAATGGATTAAACTCCCCAGTCAAAGGACACAGACTGATGGAATGGAAAAGACAATAAAAACCATCTATATGCTATCTACAAAAGACTCACTTTAGGCCCAAGAATAAAAATAGATTGAAAATGAAAGGCTGGAAAAGATATTCCATGCATGCAATAAACAAACAAACAAAAAAATCTGGAGAAACCATACTCTTAGTAGATGAAATAAACTAAAAGCAAAGCTGTTAATAGAAACAAGGAAAGTCATCATATACTAATAAAAAGGGCAATTCACCAGAAGGAAATAATCATAAATGTATATGCACTTAACCAGGAGGCCCAAAACTACATTAGGCAAACACTGACAAAACTGAAGGGAGAAATAAGTGACTCTATAGTAATAGTTGGAGACTTCAATACAACACTACCATCATTGGCTAGAACATCTTGGCAGAGGACCAATAAAGAATCAGGGCTTGAATAATATGATAGAAGAACTAAAGCTAAAAGATATATACCGAATGTTGCACCCCAAAACAGCAGGGTACACATTCTTCTCAAGTGCTCATGGATCTCTCTGCAGGATAGACCATATATTGGGTCATTAAGCAAGGTCTCAATAAATTTTAAAAGTTTGAATTCATGCAAAGCACTTTCTCTGATCATAGTGGAATAAAGATGGAAATCAACACCAGGCTGAAAATAGGAAAATTGACAAATAGATGGAGATTAATCAACATACTTTTAAATAATCAGTGGGTCAAAAAAGAAATTGCAAAAGAAATCAATGAATATTTTGAGACAATGAAAATGAGAACACAATATATGAGAATATATGGGATGTAGTGAAACCATTGCTGAGAAGGAAATTTATAGACCTTGTAGCTTACATTAAAATGGAAGGAAGAGGAGGGATTGTGGGAAGATGGCATTGGATTAGGCAGACAAGGTTCAGCTCAATCACATAAACAATGAAGAAAGAGTGAAAACCTGCCCAAGGGACATGCCATGGGGGTCAGTAGACCAATATGGTGCTTCAGAAATCAAGGAGGGTGAGGGACAGACAGATGAAGAATCCAAAACAACAAAGTGATTTGCTAAACCTCCCAGCTGCCAGGAAGGACTTCCCTCTGCCTCTCCTACCCCCAACATATAAAGCTGGGGAAAAAGCCCTGGCTCATTGGAGATGATTCAGAGGAGAGCAGATGTCATCTCCCTGTCAGCTTTTACAAGGGAAGAAAGAGAGGGATTCAGGGGGCTTTTATTCAGTGAATTCAGCCAGCAGAACCTGCTATGAATCTTGGCTCCTGCCAGAAAAAAAAATGAAGAAAAACTGAGAGTGAAAAAACCCCATGGAAATGTGTGCCAATGCGCACCATATTCTGGCCAGTCTTGAAAGTACATGGATAAATCTGTACTTGGGTCTCTCTGTTCTCTAACTTCTGGGAAGAAATCTGCACTGCATTAGTAAATAATGCCTATAGTCTCTCGCACAATATTGATAACTTAAGGTGGGAAATTTTAAAGACTTATGGTAAGTTGAACCAAATATCAAAGAAGAATTCTGAAAAATAATAACATTAGGCCACAGAGAATTTGTCCATCATAGTAAATTCACCAACATGTTCAGATGCTTAGAAATCAGCAAAAAACTCACAAGCCATGCAAAGAAACAGGAAGAGATGGCCCAAGCAAAGGAACAAATATCTTCTAAATATCTTGAAGAGATACAAGATTTAAAACTATTAATCAATGATAATCACACAACTCTCCTGAATCAATTTAAAGAATTAAAAGAAAGTATGAATAACGAGATAAATTATATTAAGAAGTCACTGGGTGGGCATAAAGATCAATTTGAAAGTCTGCAGAGAAAAGACACAGAAATTATGGGAATGAAAGACAAGATGGATGAGATTAAGGGAAGAGCAGTTGTAATGCAGGTGCTTTTTCAGGACTTAGGAATTATCCAGAGTAACATTACGATGACAGATACACGGCATTTTATATCAGCATATAGAATGTAGAACTGTGTCAGGGAGAGTGTGTTCTACAGTGTGAGCCTTGGTCCATGCTTGGTGGCAAAGCCCCAGAATGTGTATATCCATTGCAGGTGATGTGCCACACTAATGAAAGATGTTTATGTGGGATGTTGTGGGAGGTGTGGGAGGTGGGGAACATGGAAATCCTTGTAATTTTTGTGTAACATTTATGTAATCTAAGCATCTTTTAAAATAAAATTTTAAAAAGTTCTGAAAAAAAATACATTAGAGGCACATAAGGGCATATTTGAATGGCTAAAAGACAGAAATAGTGATTTTGAAGACAGAACATCTTAACTAGAAAAGACAGGGGAACAGATAGAAAAGAGCATGGAAAAAATGAACAAGAGTCTCAGGGATTTGAATGACAACATGAAACACAAAAAATATATGCATTATTGATTTCCCAGAAGGAGAAGATAATGGAAAAGGAGATGAAAGAATATTTGAAGAAATAGGGATTGAAAACTTCCCAACCCTTATTAAAGACATAAATATCAACATCCAAGAGGAACACTATGCCCCAAACAGGATAAATCTGAATAGACCTATCTTGAGACACCTACTATTCAGAATGACAAATATCAGAGATAAAGAAAAGATTCTGAAAGCAGCAAGAGAAAAGCAAAGCATCACATACAAGGGAAGCTCCATAATATTAATTGCCACCTCTCTTAAAAACCATGGAGGAGAGAAGAATGTGTTATGATGTACTTAACGTGCTGAAAGAGAAAAACTGTCAGCCAAGAATTCAGTATCTGGCAAAACTGTCCTTCGTAAATGAAGGGGAGTTCAATATCTTCACAGACAAAAAAAACTGATAGAATATGTTACCAAAACATTAGAATTACATGAACTACTAATGGGAGTGCTGCAGCCTGAATGGAAAAAACAATTGAGAGAGACTTGGAGAAGAATATAGAAATGAAGACTATTAGATAAGGTAAATTAAAGAGTGAAAAGACAGACAATAGTATAATATGACAACAGAAAGCCAAAGGTCAAAATGGATGAAGTAAATAATGCCTTTATAGTAATAGCATTGGATGATAATGAGTTGAACTCCCAAATCAAAGGCATAGATGGATAGAATGAATAAAAAATATATAAAAGCAATCTATATGTTGTCTACAAGTGACTAACTAACACAACGAAATTACAAGTGAAAGGTTGGGAAAAAAACATAAAAAATAAAATAAAATAAAAAGTGAAAATTTGGAAAAAGATATACCAGGCAAACAGTAACTAAAAAAAGGCTGGAGTAATGATGCCAATATCGGACAAAATAGATTAAAAGCAAAACTGTTATAATGGATGAAGAAGGTCATTATATATTAATAAAAAGGGCAATTCACCAAGAAGAAAGGACTATACTAAATATTTATGCACCTTACCTAAATGCTCCAAGATATATGAGGCACACAATGGCAAAAATGAAGGGAGAAATAGATGTCTCTACAATAATTGTTGGAAACCACAATAAACCTCAGTATTTGCTAGAACATCTGGACAAACAATAAATAAAGAAACAGAGAACTCGAATAATATAATAAATCACCTAAATCTAGCAGACATCTATAGAGTGCTGCTCCCCAAAGAACAGGATATACTTTCTTTTCAAGTGCTCATGGATACATCTCCAAGATAGACAATATATTGGTGACAAGCCAAGTATCAATAAATTTAAAAAGATTGAAATGATGCAAAACACTTTCTCTAATCATAACAGAATGAAGCTAGAAATCAATAATGGATGGAAAAAATGGAAAATTTGGAGATCGAACAACACATTCTTAAATAATCAGTGGGTCAAAGAAGAAATTGCAAGAGAATTTAGCAAATATCTTGAGATGAATGAAAATGAGGTAACAACATATGAAAACCTATGGGACACGGCAAATGAAATGGTTAAAGGGAAATTTATAGCCTGCAATGCTTACATTAAAAAAAGATGAAAGAGTTAAATTTGAAGATCTAACTTGACATCTGGAGAAACTAGAAATAAAGAAAAAACAGGAAACCAATCCTAAACCAAGATGAAGGAAAGAAACAGTAAAGATCAGAGAATAAATAAATGAAATTGAGAAGAAAAACACAGTGAATCAACAAAACCAACAGCTGGTTCTTTGAGAGTATCATCAAAATCTACAAGCACTTAGTTAGACTGACAAAGAGAGAAATAGAGAAGATACAAACAAATAAAATCAGAAATGAGAGAGGGAATATTATCACTGAGCCCGCAGAAATGGGAGACCATAAGAGGATACCATGAACAACTGCATGCCAAAAAACTAGAAAATGTAGATGAGATGGACAAATTCCTAGAAAGTTATGAACTAATATCACTGACCCTAAAGAGATAGAAGACCTAAAAACATCAATCACAAGTGAAGGGATTGAAACAGTAATCAAAAACCTTCCGAAGATGGAATTGCAGGACCAGACGGTTTCACAGGTGAATTCTACCAATGATTCAAAGATTACCATATACCTATCTGGCTCAAGCTGTTCCAAAAAATTGTACAGGAAAGAATGCTACCAAACTCATTCTATGAAGCCATCATCACCCTAATACCAAAACCAGATAAAGATAATACAAAAATGGAAAATTAGAGACCAATATCTCTAATGAATATATATACAAAAACCCTCAACAAAATATTAGAAAACCAATTCTAAAAGCAAATTAAAGGAATTATATACCACAATCAAGTGGGTTTTATGCCAGGTATGCAAATGTGTTTCAGCACAAGAAAATCAATTTGTATAGTAAACCACATTGATAAGTTTCAGAATAAAAATCATATGATTCTCTCCATTGATGCAGAAAAGGCATCAATAGAGAAGCTTACTCAATATGGTTAAGGACATATATGAAAAACCTACAGTTAGCATTGTTATCAATAGTGAAAGGTTTAACTTGTCATTGAGATCAGAAACAAGACAAGGATGCCCACTGTCACCATTATTATTCAGTGTTATGCTAGAAGTTCTAGCTAGAACTATCAGGCTTGATAAAGAAATAAAAGGCATCCAAACAGGAAAGGAAGAATTTAAACTTTCACTATTCAATGATGACATGATCCTCTATCTAGAAAATTCTGAAAAATCCACAACAAAGCTACTGAAATTAATAGATGAGGTCAGGAAATTTGTGAGATACAAGATTAATATGCAAAAATCAATAGCATTTCTATATAATACAGATGTGCATTCTGAGGAGGAAATCAAGAAAAAAAAACATTTATAATAATGACTAAAACAATAAAATATTTAGGAATAAACTTAACCAAGGACATAAAGGGCCTGTATTCAGAAAACTACAAAACATTCTTAAAAGAAACCAAAGAAATCTTACATAAATTGAAGGATATTCTGTGTTCACAGATTGGAAGACTGAATATCATTAAGATGTCAATTCTAACCAAACTGATTTACAGATTCAAAGCAATCCCAATAAAAAATCACAACAGCCTTTTTTGCAGAAATTGAAAAGCCAGTTCTCAAGTTTATTTTGGAGGAGAAGGTGCCCTGAATAGCAAAAAATGTCTTTAAAAAATGAAGAACGAAGTTGGAGGACTCTCACTTCCTGATTTTATAGAATATTACTTAGCTAAAGTGATAAAAACAGCATAGTATTGGCATATAGACAAAAAGACTGACCAATAGAACTGAATCAAGTACTCTGAAATTGACCACACATCTACACTCAAGTATTTTTGACAAGGCTGTTAACCCACCCAGGTAGGCCAGAGCAGTTTTTTGATCAAATAGGGCTGGGTTAACTAGATATCCAGATGGAAAAGAAATGCTAATTAAAACTACAATGAGATATCATTTCACACCTATTAGACTGGCCACTATTAAAAAGTTGGAAACCTGTAAGAGTTGGAGAGAATGTAGAGAGATAGGAACGCTTATTCACTGTTGGGGGAATGTAGAATAGTACAGCCACTGTGGAATATTGTTTGGCAGTTCTTAGGGAAGTTGAATACAGATGTGCCGTGGGACCTGGCAATACCACTGCTAGTGAGAGCAGTGACACAAATAGACATCTGCACACAGATGTTCATAGGAGCATAATTCACCATAACCAAAAGTTGGAACCAACACAGATGTCCATCAACTAATGAATGGATAAACAAATTGTGGAGCATACTCACTATGGAATATCATGCAGCTGTAAGAAGAAATGAAATGGTGAAACATATGACAACAGGGATGAATTTGGAGGACATTATGTCGAGTGAAGCAAGCCAGACACAAAAGGACAAATACTGTATGATTGCCCTATTATGAACAAACTATATTATCTGAAATATAAATACATTATGTGTAATATGAATATGGGTAAAATTGCATATATAAGACCATTTTTCTATGAAGATTAATATTAGAAAATGTTAATATCAGACAAAAAATCCATTATGCATCTTAAAGGAGACCAGACACAGAGTACTACATATTGTATGACTCCTTTTATGTAAAATGTAAATTGAAATCAATTTTTAAATATGAATTTATATTAGATGTTATGTATGACAGAGGAAGGAATGCTAAAGGGTGTGGAGTCTTTCTTTTTGGAGTAATGAAATTGTTCTAAAATTTTTGAGATGATGAATTTGCAACATTTTGTTTATCTTAAAAGCCTTTGATTATACATGTTGGATAAGTCATATTGTATGTGACTATATCTCAAAAAAATGCTTAATAAACAAATAAATAATTGTTCAAGAATAGTCAGAAATAACAGCTGTGTACAGCAAGGGAAACTTTAGAGGGATTGAGACATGAGGAATTTTTTGTTTGTTTGTCTATTTCTTGATTATTATTATTATTATTAAAATAATGAAAATGCTCTAGTAATTATTGAAGTGATGAACACACAACTATGTGATTATACCAAATATCATTGATTGTACACCTTTGATGTATGATTTATCAATATGTATCAAAATTGATTTGTTATAAAAAAGAGGAAGAAAGAGCTAAAACAACTACCTAACATAGCTGGGCCAACAGAAAACGTACAGCAAACAATGCCCAAAGCAAGCAGAAAGAATGAAATAACGATGGTCTATGCAGAAACGAATTGAATTCTAGAAGAAAATACCAAGAGAGATTTAACAAAACCAAAAGTTTGTTCTTCAAGAGGCTTAACATAATTGACAAACTCTTAGCTAGACTTACAAAGATAAAAGAAAGATTATGAAAATAAATAAAATAAAAAATGAAAATGGGACATTATTACTGGCCCCACAGAAATAAAAGAGTTCATAAGTGGATACTATGACTAACTCTACACCAAAAAGTTAGACAATGTAGATGAAATGCAAAAATTCCTAGGAATATAACAACTGACATTGACCCAAGAAGAAATGGAAGACCTCAACAAAATATCACAAATAAAGAGATTGAAGCAGTCATCAAAAAACCCCCCAAAATGAAAAGCCCAGGAACAAATGGCTTCAAAAGTGAATTCTTTCAAGCAAAGATTTAATACAAAACTTACTCAAACTCTTTCTAAAACTTGATAATGAAGTAATGCTATCAAATTCATTTTATAAAGTAAACTGACTCTAATTTAAAAGCCTGATAAAGATATTATGAAAAAAAGAAAATTACCCATCATCTCCCTAATAAATACAGATGCAAACATCCTTCACAAAACACTTGTTAATCAAATTCAAAAGCACATTAAGCAGATTATACATCATGATCAAATGGTTTTTTGCCAGAATGCAAGGGTGGTTCAACGCAAGAAAATCAATCAGCATAATACATGACATTAAAAAAATCAAAGAAGAAAAATCACATGATCATCTCAATTGAGGCAGAAAACCCAACTGAAAAATTCCAGCATTTCTATTTGTAAAAATACTCTAAAAGTTAGGAATTGAAGGACTTTCTCTACATGATATATGGCATATATGAAAAACCCACAGCTAATATTTTACTCTATAGTGAAAAACTGAAAGCATTCCTGTTGAGATCAGTAACAAGGCAAGGATGCCCAATGTCAGTGCTGTTATTCAATATAGTGCTAGAAGTGCTAGATAGAGTAATCCTGCAAGAATAAGGAATAAAAGGCAAAAAATTGGAAAGGAAGAAGAAAGTCTCCCACTATTCACATTGATATGATCCTATACCTAAAAATTCTAGAAAAATGTTCAAAAAAGCTACTAGATTGACAAAACAAATTCAGCAAAGTAGCAGTATATAAGATTAATAACTAAATATCAATAGTTTTCAATACAATAGTAATGAGGAAAATGAGGCAGAAGTCAGGAGAAAATTCCATTTACAGTAGCGACAAAACTAGTCAAATATTTATGAACAAATTTAAGCAAGAGTGTAAAGCACTTGTATTGAGAAAACTCCAATGCATTGCTTAAAGAAATCAAAGAAGACCTACACGAATGGAATAACATTCTGTTTGCATTGGTGGGAAGACTAAATAATGTTAAGCTGTGAATTCTACCAAAATTGATATACAGAATGAATGCAATCCTGATAAAAATTACAACAGACTTTTTTTTTTAAGAAATGGAAAACACAATTCTCAAATTTAATTGGAAAAGTGTGGGGATCCAAATAGCCAGAAACATTTTAAAAAGGAAGAATGAAATTGCAGGACTCTGACTCCTGGACTTTTAATCACATTATCTAGCTACTGTTGTAAAAACAACATGGTACTGGTGTAAAGCTAGACATATAGGCCAATGGAACAAAAGTGATGATTCAGAAACTGACCCTTACATCTATGGTCAAGTGATTTTGACAAGGCTGTCAAATCCACCCAAATGTTTCAGAACTGTCTATTCAACAAATACTGCTTGGAGAACTGGATATCCATATTCAAAAAAAGAAAGAGAACCCCTACTTCACACCTTGTACAAAAAATTTACTCAATATGGATCAAAGACATAAATACTAAAGCAAGAACCATAAAACTCCCAAAGAAAATGTAAAGAAACCCCTTCAGGACTTCAGGGGTAGATGATAGTTTCTTAAAACTTACACCCAAAGCAAAAGCAATGAAAGAAATAATGGATAAATGGGACCTCCTTAAACTTAAACACTTGCATTTCAAAGAACTTTGTCAAGAAGCTTAAGAGGTAACACACTAAATGGGAGAAAACATTTGGAAACTGTATATCCAATAAGGGTTTGATTTCCATGCTATATAAAGAGAACATAAAATTCAACAATAAAAGAACAAGTATCCCAATTTTAAAATGGGTGAAATAATTAAATAGACATTTATCCAAAAAGAAGTAAAAATTGTGAAAAAGCACATGAAAAAAATGTTCAGTACCACTAGATATTAAGGGAATGCAGATCAAAATACAGTGAGATAATATCTCACACCTAATAGATTTTTCTATTATTTTAAAAACAGAAACCAAGTGCTGGATAAGATGTGGAGAAATAGGAACACTCCTTCACAGTTGGGAATGTAGAATGGTGCAGACTCTATGGAAGAGAGTTTTGCAATTCCTCAGGTAGCTTAAACTTAAACATTCATTGAGAACCAGCCTGGCAGCTTTGTGCATTAAGAGAACATAGCACAGACCAAGTCACAATAGGCTAGTACACCAAGGAGATGGCAGAGACAGATGCATCAAATATTTCACCTATTGCTATCTGAAACTTGGAAGATTTAACTGGCCAGAGATGAAAAGGAAAAGAGCTAGAAAAACTGAGATGTGTTATTGCTCATGTCTCTCTGATTTAACCACATGTAAAAGGAAGAGCTCTATTCACTGCACATTGAAAAAGTAAGAACATGGAAGAAATAAAAGAAAAAGAAAAGAGGTCTTTAAAACAATCTTGGCTAACTTTGATGCAACTATTACTAATGACACTGTAACCAAAATGAAATCTAGGACAAAGCTAAACTGGAAAGGACTCTGAGCAATTGGTATACAATGATACTTTTTCAGTCAATCCTGATGTAGAAGATTAAAATGCATAAGAATGAACTCAACCTCAGTAAGTAAATGACAAAATGGCATGCTATCAACAAGTGTGTTCTCTCTTTCTTCAGATTAGCTGCATATCAGATTCAGCTTGGAAGCTTGCTAAAAATATGAATCTTGAGCCATATTCTTGTCAAACTGGCCAGAATTTCCAGAATTGGAATGTGAGAATCTGTATTTTAGCAAGTCCTCAGATTTTTCTTAGGATGTCTGTCTGCACAAGCCAATGAATGGGCATTTAGTAACCAATGCTGCCACAAACAAGCAGCCCCATGTATTCAGGGAAAACAATCAAACCTATTTCATGTGGTAACTATAAGGAGTAAGTGAGATATGTAAAGCATACAATGAAGGTTAATCACTATCATTATCATCTTATTGTTAAGGTAAGAGCATTTCTAAAAGGAATGAAAACTGAGTACTTTATTTGAAAATTAAAGTTACATGGCTCACTTCATTGTGTGGTGGGTGAAAAAGAAGACTGTGCAGAGTAATCAAGGATAGAAATGGAAGCAACAAATAAAAATTACATCAGGAACTCAAAAACTCAAGTGTGTAAATTTGATAAAATTGAAGGTGATAAGAAAGAGCTACTGGAGAAGGTGGTTAGTTAGTGTACAAGTGTTTTCTCAAAGCATTATACTTGTATTGACACATTATGCCTCACAGCAGTACATAAAAATAGGTAAAATGATTATAACCATTTTCATATTAGTCAGTCAAAGGTGTGCTGATGCAAAGTACCAGAAATCTGTTGGCTTTTATAATGGGTATTAATTTGGGGTAAAAACTTACAGTTCCAAGGCCATGAAAAGTCTAACTCAAGGCACCGTAAGTGGTACCTTCATTCAAAAGTCTACTGCCATGTATTGAAGCAAGATGACGGGTAAGCTGTATCTGGTCTCTCCTTTCCCTCTAGGCTTCCTCTGTGTGACTCAACTGCTTTGCTTTCTTCCCAATTTCAGCTGCAAGTTGGTACAGTGCTTGTTTCTTGGGGCTTCCTATATCAGTCTCAGCTGTTCTGCTCTCTTCCCAAGTTCTGCTGTAAACTATCAGGCAAATGGCTCATCTTTTTCTGGGATCTCAGCTGTTTGAGCCTTCTTTCTGTCATATGACAGGATCAAAAGTAACAGAGCTCTCTCTTCTTGTGTCTGTCTGTCCGTGTGAGTCCCCTTATATCAGACCCAGCAAGGTGGTGGGGACTCAACTTGAGTCATGCCTTAGTGACTTAGTCAAAAAAGCCCTAAACCAGTTTTAACAGGTAACCTAATCAAATGCATCTAAACTGGATTTAAAGTAACCAAAGAGTATCACACCCAGAGGAAAAGGTAAGTTTATGAACATAATCTTTCTACTTTTGGGATTATAAAATAATCTCAAACTCTAACAATTTTACACATAAGAAGATCTTCTCATGGAGTAGTAAATTAAGTTAATCACGTTCTCCAGGCTAGGAAGGGTCAGATTTTTAAAAGTAAACTAGATACCACAGAGATCAAATTCATGGATAAATCAACACACAGTTTTAGATTATTATATTTAGATAACTGGAGAATAACCTTTAAAAAGTGTATGACTGAGATTGATGAATTTCCATCCTTTAATTTTACTTGCTATTACTTTCAGAAGAAAAGGCAGTACTGAGCAAAGGAACTGCAATAGAACCGCAAAAACCATAATCAGATGACATTGAGCAGAATGTCCTGATTGGAAAAGATGGTGAAGTAGGGAGGAATGGAGAGAGGCAGACTAGGGTCTGTGGTCGAGAGTTGGAATATGGAGAGGCCAAGAGAGTATTTTGGAAAGCTCTCAGATATGAAGGATAATACGATGGACAGGAGGAAGAGAAGGAGGCTGATAAGGATTTAAAACAGGAAAGCTTAAGAGCAAGAAGACACAGGGATTTGGTAGTTGAGTCATCAGAGTATAAATTTATGTGGATCATATAAACCACGGATCAAGGTAGAGTTTTGCTTGGCTCATTTATGTGCATCTATCTGTATGGAGCATGATGATAAGATTCCTGACACTTTACAAGAAATGTCCATAAGAGGTTATGGTAGGCAGAATACTGGCTCAGAGAAATGCCAACACTGTAAACCCTGAATCTGTGAATACGATACCTGTTATGGCAAAAGGGACTTTGAAGATATCATTAAAGATACGGATTTTTAGATGGGGAGATTATCCTGGAAAATCTTGTGGTCCCAATCTAGTCACAAGAGTCCTTAAAAGTAGAAGCATTTCCCAGCTGTGGTCAGAGTAGGATATGACTACAGAAAAAGTAGTAGAAAGATGTAATGTTGATGGTTTAAAAATGGAGGAAGAGAGTATGATTCAGCAATGGAGGAGGCCTCTATGACCTGGAAAGGGAAGGAAACCAATCCTATTTAGATCTTCCAGAAGAAAATGCTGTCTTGCTCACGACTTAATTTTAGCCTAGCAATAGATATTTTGGAGTTCAGAACTTTAAATTGACATACTTCTAATATTTAAGCAACAAAATTTGTAATAATTAGTTAAAAGAACAATAGGAATCTATTACAGAGTATTAGTATGCATTTCCTGGTGTCCTTCCACAACAGAAAAATAAAACAAAGAAAAAACAAACCTTTAATTGCCTCCTGAACCCTGAAATCAATTGCATAAATAAGTCCGGACCCACAAACTCTCAGGCTTAAAGAGAAAGTGGCTAAATCCAGGGCAGTGTGGGCAGGAATCACCTGCTACTGCACTAACTCACTGACAACTGTAGGGGAAAGGTTTGTTTTTGAGGCTGAAGCACTGTGAGAGGATGGCTCTAATATTGCTGACAGTAATAATCTCCCACATCTTCAGCCTGGAACCTGCTGGAGGTGAGAGTGAAAGCTGTCACAGACCCACTGCCAGTGAATTGGTTGGAGACACCAGAGGCTGGGGTGGATGCCTAGAAGATTAGCAATTTAGGAGCCTGTCCTGGTTTCTTCTGGTACAAGGCTAAGTAGTTCTTCTGGATAGCACTGTATACAATACTCTGACTGGCCTTGCAGTTGATGGTAACAGTCTCTCCTGGAGACACAGCCAGGGAATCTGGAGACTGGTTCATCACAATGTCCCCACTGGCAACTGAAATTAAGAATGAACAAAGATCATATATTGCACAGAAAATATGTTAAAATGTATATCTAAAATTTCACATTTTTTATTTATTGTACTTATTAAGCCCTGTTTTAGATGCATATTAAAATCATTTCTCTGGAATTATAACTATGTTACACTTCTAAACCTCTCACCTGAGACACAGAGCAGCAGGAAGATGAGGTGTTGAGTCTGTGATACCATCTTGCTCACCTTTCTCATGCACTCAGGTCCCATCTCAATAGAATCCCCATTAATCCATTTCTGGGAGTCACTCAACTACTGGAGGAATATATTCAAAGCCTTATAGAGCATGAAAGCAAATGTGCTGTACAATGAGTTGTGAAGACATATAATAGAAGAAGCAGACAAAATATCATAACCAAAGGTAATAAATTGCAGGCTTACAAACAGCCCCAAAATCACTTAAGTATATAATTGTCAACAAAGTTTGCAAAATTTCCAATTGTGAAGTATTTTTAGTTTCACATGTATTTTTTCAAACAAACTACTATAACTGAAAAACCATAAGGTAATTTTGAAATAGAATCCATGTCCTTGTAAGATTATACTTTCAGAACTTAAGTGATGCATATAAATATAAGAGTACATGGAATATATTCATCTCATTATGTTCAATGAGGACCTAGTGCACAGAGATTTATCTCTATTTCAGATTCATTTTTGAATTTTGGCTATTTCATTGAAGTTCTTTGAAATCTCAAAAACAACTCAACATTTCTGTATATTGGATTTCTGATATTTGCTTCAACACAAAAACTACCTAGAAAATAAGTCAACAGATGGCTGTCATCATTTACACTGCAAATAGGTCAAATTATATTTTATGTCCTGTCAAATCCATTTGTCCCTAACAAACCAAAGCTCTCCACCTGGGGGTAATAAGTGGCATAGCTTTACCCCACACTCTGAGACAGCAGTTCTTCATTTATTCCTATGCAAAATTTTATATATATATATAATTACACAAATAACAGTATCATGAACCCTTTTTGCGCATAGGGCACTATTATATAAGCACATCAAACAGAATCCTTGAACTCATGATGCTTTCATTTTATTGGTAGGAACTCACAATAAACAAACCAACAACAGTTCTGCCACAACTTCAGATAGTGAAGTATAACGGATAATACAACAGGATATGTCATAAAGAGTGACTTGATATGAGGGTACAAATAAAATAATTCCTGCCTTTAACTCTGAAGATATAATTTCACTCAGTTGATTTACCACCACCCCCAAAAAAATTCTTTGTTTGCCTAATCAATTTATAGCTCATCCATGAATTATTTCTCATGGAGAGCCCAAGAACATAGCTGGTGACTCTGATAACATAATTCTGGCAAGCCAGCCAGGAGAAAATCATCTCTGGTAATCCCCTCTTCCAACAGTTGAGACTTGTGAATTTTTTACCTCTAATGAAACTTTGTCTATGTTTGTCTGCAGGGTAGAGGATGCAGGTATATGTGTCTGCCCATATATATGTCTGTCTCCATTTCTGTACAGATCTCTGGCCCTGCTCCCAGAAGACATACTCTTGGTTCATGTAGAGTCATCCAAATCCCTCCTCAGAGGTGGTAGGGGCTAGCCCCATGTTGTGTAGATCAAGGAGACTCTAGGCAGCAAATGACACTGCCTTGGAACCTGACTGAGAACATTCCCCAAATCAAGAAGGAGTCAAATGGGGGTATGGGAATCCAGGAGATCCATCTCATCTTACCCCACTTTCTATATCACTCTTTTTCATTTCCATAAAGATCTACAGCCTTATTCCCAAAGGACATATTCTCAGTTCACCTAGAGTCATCAGGCTCCCTCCTCGGTGGTGGTAGGGCTCTGGAGACAACCAGATCCTATATAAGGGGGGATAGCCCCAGAGATTGATGCCTTATCAGTGGGCTATACTTTGGAATCAGTGATCCTGAAAGTGACAGAGTTGGACTCAAATAAATCCTCCCTGCACATGGTCCATCAATCCCCTCTATTCAAACCTATATATGGTACAGGAGTTTGTAGGTGGACTTTCAGAGACTGGAAACTTTGGTCTGCCCATGTGCCAGCTGTGCCTGGAATCTCGGTGGAACTACAACTCCTACTCTACAGCTCAATGGACTCACCCAAGTCACCTGGCGAGGAGGTGATGATGGACAATGGCCACCCCAGGAAATGGAGAGAGTCTGCAGCTGCTGGCAGGATAATCCAATCCATCTTATCCATGGGATATAAACCAATCTCACTTGGAGGTGGAGTGGTCATCACCATCCCAGACTCCTCAGGATTGGGGGAAGAGCTATGGACTAGAGTGGACTTATGGGTATTCTGTTGTAGACGTCTTGTGATTCAAGTAATGGAAGAAAATCCAACATTGAGGTGGCCAGTGGCCACTGGACACTTTCAGGGCAGGGAGAGGGAAAAGCAGTTGTAATACAGGGGCTTTTTTGGGACTTGGGAATCATCCTGAGTTACATTACAACGACAGATATAGACTATTTTACATCGGCATATAACATGCAGAACTGTGTGGGAGAGAGTGTGGTCTACAATGTGAACTATGGTCCCTGCTTAGTGGCAAAGCCCCAGGATATGTATATCCTTTGCATGTAATGTGCCACACTAATGAAGGATGTTTATGTGGGAGGTTATGGGAGGTGTGAAAGGTGGGGAACATGGGAATCCCTGTAATTTTTGTGTAATATTTATGTAATCTAAGCATCTTTTAAAATATAAAAAATATTAATTAAAAAAATAGATTAAAAAATTGAGTAATAAAAGAGAAATTTATAAGACTTTTAACCACCACGTTTGCTTTAAGTATTTCAGCTTCATAATCCTACTTTCATTGCAGAAACATCCCCAAGCCATTACCATGGATCAGAACTGATGAATTGATCCTCATAAATGGAGCCATTCCTGGGGTTTGAAGGTTTAGCAGTATCAAGTAAAAGAGAATCAACAAGATAGAGTCACCATCCCAGTTCCTCAGTCTACCGCTCTACTGTGTTCCACATGAAAGAATATTTGTAAACATGCAGATGGTGTTTTCCCTCCAGAGTGATTTGTTTATTCAGAATGATCCATGATAAACAAGTTGGATATTAATAAATCTTAACAAGAAACACATACTTTCCCACATATCACAGAGGCTGTAGGTTGGGTTTTATTTTTTCCATCTATCCTCAAGTTGAACCACCTACCTCTCTGGACCATTTCCTTTGTGATTTCTTCACCAACATTAAGACTTTGGACAAATCACACTTTTTCATTGTAGCCATTCTTGACCATCTGTGATATATCAATTGCAAATGCCCATAAATTTTCATCTCTCATTTTATTTATGCATTTTGCAACTGAGACTTTCTGGCCTCTCCTATAAATAGGTAGCGGCTAATTGCCCTCTTCTTGAAGATGAGATGGTCTTGAAAATTGCATTTATCTGTACAATGCAGCAAATGGAATATTATGCCACTACTCAGACTAGGCTTCAAGGAACATTATGGGCTTTCACATCCTCTTTTGGAACCTGAAAATACTAATCAGGAGAAATTTGAATGAGTTTGCCAGGTAGTGAGAGACTTGTGGCCCCGTCAATCCAAATCCAGGCTGATGGCCAGCTAACAGACATGTAAAGGAAATTAAAGACAATTGAGCCTTGTTTAGGTAGTCCTCAGGGGACCTGCCAGATAACTGTAACCCAAGACTTAGGCCAGCCAAATCAGTCTATCCTTCGCATATTAACAGACTGCACAGCTAAGCAAAAAACTCAACAGCTTAAACTTTATGCTACTGGGTTTTGGGAGTGTACTGTATTTACATGGCAGTAGCTAACTGAAACAAAATTCTTATTTCAAATTGCTATAAATTCTTACCCCACCAAAGCTCTTTCTTAATGACCTGATTTTTTTTCTCCTTATCATTTAGGAAATGAAATAGTAAATATTTTACTTACGCATGTTTCTTTTTTCTATCTCATCAACAAGAATGATAGGAGGGATTTTTGTACCTGACCCACAGTAAGCACTCAATAAATATTTTGTTAGTGAATAAATGATATAAGCACATTAATATTAATAATTTAAAAATGTATCTCATTACTAGCAGAAAAGAGCAGTCATGTGTTTCAGAATGTTTAGTCTTCTCAAGTTTGATGAAACATTCGCTGTAACTAAATTTCTTCCACCAATGTATTTATGATGCCATTACAGAAATAATACTAGAATGTCTGATTTTCCACTTTTACACTGAGATGATTGTGTTAATTAAAAGCTATCAAATGTATTTACATTATAGCAGACTTAAGAACCATGATTTACTTCATTGCCCAGGGGATGATTAGAGAAAAAGTTGGCAATTGATGAAAAATTTCAGGAGGAAAGTTACTACATATTTCTGTAGGGATAGAATTAAAAGAACTATAGAATTGCCTTTGTAAGAATTAGAATGGCTGAAAGAGATGGAGAGAAGACGAAGGGCAGCACAAAAAGAGGCAAACTTTCAGATAGTCTATGTATGTATGAACATACACTGTTTTAGTTTGCTATGTTGCTGAAATGCAAATACTGTGAAAAGGGATGGCTTTTACCATGGGAGATTTATTAAATTGCAAGATTACAGTTTTGAGGCTGAAGAAAATGTCCAAATCAAGGCATCATCATGTATGCTTTCTCCTGAGACTGGCCACTGGCAATCCTGGAATCCTCTGTCACATAGCAAGGCACATGGCAGTGTCTGCTTGTCTGTCCCTTCTCTTCTGAGTTTCATCACTTGTTGCTTCCATGACTTTCTATTTCTTTATCTGAATTTTGTTCTCTTATAAAGGACTCCACTAATAGTATTAAGATCTACACTGGACCAGACCTTAACTGAAGTAACCTAATCAAAATGTCTGATTTAAAATAGGTTATCAAGGAAGAATGGATAAACTTTAAAAACATACTGTCTGGGGTCCAAACACCTTCACATTATCACAAATAAATACACTCCATTTTATAATTTTCTTTTTTTTGCACAAATGGAGCATACATTTAGATCTTTGCTTTTTATTTAATACTTTATGTTTGAATGCAAGCAATAGCAATAAATTTGATTAAATTACCTCTCTTAATTTTTATAGGTTATATTCTATCATATACACTTAGCTAGTCTCATATTGATAGAAACGTGGGTTATTTTAAATATTTTCATGTAACAAGCTATGTTGTAAAGATTAAATTTGCATATGTATCAGTTCATGCATATGGTAATATGATGAAGAGGACTCAAATCATATGAAATTATATATAACACTGAACTTTTAGAGTGTTTTATAGCTCAACAATTTTATAAGAGAACTAAAGAAATAGGGTCACATTCATATGAATATGAACATTGGTAGAAATCTTTACATCCAATCTAAGATCATTTTATTTCATTTAATCAGCATCATCCCCTATAATATAAGCATTCTTTGGTAAGAATGGATATTGAAGTCATTCACAATAATTACTTGATTGTAATAATAAATGAAATAGATATCTTAAAAAAAAAAAAAAGAAGGTAGAATAGGAGATCATCTTCTGTGACATTGATCAGAAAGTCTTGGCTGGAAAACAGGGTACATTGAAAGAAAAGTTAAGGGAGGGAGATGATCTTCCATGGGGGAAGGTTTGAATGTGACACATCAAGGATTTAATAATAGGGAGGTCCGGAACTGGAGGATGATGGCAGAGAACAAAAAAGTTTGAAGGAATAAAGAAATAGTTGGCAAAATTTTGAGCATTAAAGTAGCATATTGAGGGGAGAATCAATCCATCAGTGTATAAAACTTATTTGACTCATACCCAGAAACTTATTTACCTAGTCATTTGATCTACCCATGGAAAACACACAGGATTCTATGCCAAATCCCCTAAAATATTAGGTTTCTCAGATGGAAGAAGCAAAGTTCAGGTCTGAGTGGAGAGGAAGCAGCGGTTGCTGCAAGACTCACTGCCCTAATGCCCTAGGGAGAGGTTTGTTCTCAAGGTTGAAGCATTGTGGTAGGAGAGCTGAGATCTTGCTGACAGTAAAAATATTCCTCATCTTTTCCTGGAGTCTGCTGATGGTGAGAGTGTAATCTGTTCCAGATCCAGTACAAGTGAATCAATCGGGGACCCGAGATACCCAATTGAATGCACCATAGATGAGCAGTTTAGGAGCCTGTCCTGGTTTCTGTTTGTACCAAACTAAGTAGTTGCCAATACTCTGACTGGACTTCCACCTGATGGTGATGGTCTGTTCTGAAGAAACATCCATGGAGCCTGAAGACTGGGTCATTGTGATGTCCCCACATGCACCTGCAATTAGAAAAGAACATAGATTTCACATTGAATGCCAAGTATGAAAAATATATTTCTAAATGTAAGTTTTCTTATTTATCATATATAATCAGATCTCTTTTAGATGAAAGAGGTTTTTTCACTCTGCATGTCGAAACCATTCTCCAACTATATAAAGACATTACTCTTCTAAA
>JAQZBX010036151.1:9397-24388 GCA_029593785.1 Cabassous unicinctus
CAGCTGTAGGCTGGCATAGGGCTTGTCTCTCTTCCTCTGGGGCTCGTTTCTTTCTGGGCACAGCTGCTCTGTTCTCTTCACAATGTCAGGTGTAAGCTATCAGGCTCATCTCTCTCCCTGGGGATGCAGGATCCTCTGTGTATCTTCTCTGTGTATCTATTTCTGTGTGCTTGATTGAGCATCCATTTAATAAAAGCCTACCAAGGGGGCAGGGATGCAACCCTGCACACCCTAATGACATGGTTGAATCAAAGCCCTAATCTTGATTTAATCAAGTAAACGTAAAGCCTTTGAATTTAAATCAATCAAAGGGTATCATGCCCAGAGAAACAGATCAGTTTACAAAAGTAATCCATATCTCTTTTTGGAATTCATAAATAATATCAAACTGCCATAAGGGGAATCACAGTATCAGGACTGGAATAGTGAGCATGATACGTACACACTGCCAATGGGGCATCCCATGTGGTTGTAAATATAAATCTCGAACTTAGACAAGAGTTCTGGGCTAAAATTAAACATTTATGAATCATCTGTATTTAGAAGTTATTTAAAGCTAAAATACTATAGATGGTCTTTCCTTATTACTGAGTAACAATTAATTACTGAAATCTTCTTGTAGCATTCTTTAGTATCTATTCCACTGAAGAAGTGGAAGACAGACTATTACAATTCTGGAAAAAGTAAATAGGATCTTATTTGACCCTAAGATCTGGAGTCTGCCTGTTAAACCCGTGGTCTTTAGACTTTGCTTACACACTCACTTAAATAAATTTGAAAAACTTTATATTCCCTCACACATTTTTAAATTTACATCAAAACCTTTTCATCATAAATTTAAATAGTGGCATGGGGATATGGTTTCTGGTGTATTGTTACTATTGACTTTTTTTTTTTTAAGGCAGTACCAGGGAATGAACCCGGGGCCTCGTACATGGGAAGCAGGCGCTCAACACTTGAGCTACATCCATTCCCTACTCTTGAAATTTTAAAAATAAAACTATTACTATCACTCAAATATAATTAAGGGAATCTAAATGGCATGGAGGTTTAATACCAACCACCATTCATTTAAAAAAATACAGGAACAAAATCTTTTTCAATTGCCATAAACTTCACAGCATTCCTTTTTCTCCTTGAACTCATATTTTCATTCTACTTTTCCCACAAAATTTTATTCTAATAATCCATACTTGATGCTTGAAATCTTTTATTAATCACCCTAATGTAACTCCTTGCATTTCATAAAAATATGAATACAAATTGATATATTCTCTGGTTCTATAATGCTTTTTTCTTCTGCATTTAGTTACCTTTATAGTTATTAAATAGACAAAACTGATTAAACAACCTAAATAATACATTTAGATAAATGTTAAACATAAAAGGTTAAAACTGTATTGTAAATGTATCTTTTACTGAGATAATGGGGCCTTTTTAATTAGTTTATGTATCTGTGAGTTAATATTACTTATTTCGCTAGAATTAGACATACATTTTATTCCCTTTTTTAATGTAAGCTCTGAAAAAACTTATTCACATAAATAAGTAGGTGGAATGGAAGGACTTTCATAAAGCAATGGCCCTCAATTATTTGAACCCCTTCAGAGTTACATGAATAAAATCACATAGTAATATATCACCAAAAATTATTTTTAAGTTGCCAACTGACCACTCAATTAGTTCTTCCTTTAAAGGAAGTAAAAAATTGAAAACCTCCTGAGTTGTAAGAATTTGTTACCCAGTTATAATTATTCCTCTCAATGTCCACACCAATAATTTAAATTGTCTTTTTGTTTGGCACTTCAGAGGTTCTTCAACCAGGGCAATATGCTGTGGTAACATCTTGAGAGGGAGGGAGATCTTTCTTTAAAGTGGACGATGGTAGGAGGAGGGTAATTGTGCAACATGAGGTGGGAAAGGAGAAAGCAGCTCACTGCAGGCTTATCCTCTGGCTGATCAATCTTAAGTAACAGAAGGAAATTGAAAATTCAGAAAAATATTCCAGTAAATATCTTTAGGCCCTGGTGCCCCTTAGAAGTATTTGTGCACCCTTGAAGACTGTTAAACTAGCTTGCATTTCCTTTCGGCCATCATAACCTACTGTAGAAAAAAGGGAGTGGGGGGGCAGGAGGTGAGGTGGGTGAGAAAGAAAAATAAACCTGGAGGTAATTTTTGAAGGTTAGGAAAAACCAACCTAATCCCTGAGGATAAGAAAAATTCCTCGGAGAGAGTTTCTATACATTGCATATAAATGAAATCATACAATATTTGTTCTTTTGTGTCTGGCTTATTTCACTCAAAATAATGGCTTCAAGGTTCAAGGTATATTTAGTCAGCCAAAGGAGTGCTGATGCAAAATACCAGCAATCTGTTGGCTTTTATAAAGGGTATTTATTTGGGATAAAAGTTTACAGTTACCAGGCCCTAAAGAGTACATCTCAAGGTTACTTCCTCACCCAAAGTCTGTAGCCACGCGTTAAAGCAAGATGGTGGGCAATGTCTTTGAGGGTTTTCTGCTTTGAATTCTTTTGGGTGCATACCTAGAAGTGGGATTGCTGGATTATATGGTAATTCTATACTTAACTTTCTAAGGAACCTTCAAATTGCTTTCCCACTGTGGCTGCACCATTTTATATTTCTATCAACAATGTACAAGGGCCTCTATTTCTCCACATTCTCATCAACATTTGTATCTCATTTTTATTTTGATTTGCATTTCCCTAATGACTAATAATGTTGAACATCTTTTCATGTACTTATTGGCCATTTGTGTACCTTCTATGGTGAAATATCTATCAAGTCCTTTGCCCATTTTTTAATAGGGTTGTTTTTGTTGTTGAGTTGCAGGAGTTCTTTATATGTTCTGTATATGAAATCCTTATCAGATATATGATTTCCAATATTTTCTTCCATTCTAGGCTGACTTTTTACTTTTTTGATAATGTCCTTTGATGTACCAAAGTTTTTAACTTTGATGAAATCCAATATATCTATTTTCTCTTTTGTTGTTCATGCTTTTGTTGTAAAGTCTAAGAATACATTGCTTAATACAAGGTCCTATAGATTTTCTTCTATATTTTCTTCTAAGGGCTTTATGTTTTAGCTCTTATGTTTAGGTCATTGATGGATCTCAAAATCTCAAAAATTAACAATTTGAGTTAATTTTTGTATAAGGTGTAAGGTAGGGGTCCAATTTCATTCTTTTGCATGTGGATATCCAGTTTTTTCCAGCATCATTTGTTGAAGAGACTATTCTTTCCCTATTGAGTAGATTTAACACCCTTGTCAAAAATCACTTGGCCATATGTGGATTTATTTCTGAACTTTCAATTCTGTTCCAGTGGTCTATTGTCTTTATGCTAGTACCACACTGTTTTGATTACTGTACCTGTTTTGATTACTGGGAAGTGTGAGTCTCCAACTTTGTTCTTTGACTTCCAGATGGCTGTGGTTATTCAGGGCCCCTTGCCATTCCATATGAATTTGAGGATTGGCTTTTTCATTTCTGCAAAAAAGGGCTCCTGGAATTTTGACTGGGATTGTGTTGAATCTGTGGATCTCTTTAGATAGTATTGACATCTTAATATTAATCCATGAACATGATATGTCTTTCCATTTATTTAGGTCTTCTTTAATTTATTTCAGCCATCTTTTGTAGTTTTCAGTGTACAAGACTTTTACATCCTCAGTTAAATTTATTCCTAGATATTTTATTCTTTTAGATGCTATTGTAAATGGGATTGTTTTCTTGATTTCCTTTTCAGATTGTTCATTGCTGGTGCATAGAAACACCACTGATTTTTGTGTGTTGACCTTATATTCTCCCAAGTTCATTAGTCTCTCTAGCAACTTTTTTGAAAAATGGTAGAATCTTGACATAAGGCCTGTCCTTCCTTAATCAGCACCCCAAGGTTGTACTTCATTCATTCACAAACATTTTTAAGCACTTTCTATGTCAGCACTTGTGCTAGGTTCTAGGGATACAAAGACATTTACAATCCTTGCCTTTGAGGAACTTACACCAGCCAATCAAGCACTCAAGTTCTTCAGTGAGGTGCTCTAACCCAAAGTCACTCTCCCTGCTTCCCACCAACTCCTTTCACCAAGGTCTTGTTCTTCATCCTGGGATTTCTCATCCACATCCCTGTTCCCTATTTTACTACACACTAAAAACCATGCATCATTTTCTGCAAACATGCTTTCTAATGCAGAGCTTCCTAACAGTCGGGTACAGTGGGATGCTGCAAATAGGCTAGATGGATGCCCAAAATAGGCATTCCTACAGCCCTTTATTAATTGAGGGGGTGGGGCCTGAGGCCTAGGCACC
Organism: Cabassous unicinctus; assembly: GCA_029593785.1. Classification (NCBI taxonomy): domain Eukaryota; kingdom Metazoa; phylum Chordata; class Mammalia; order Cingulata; family Chlamyphoridae; genus Cabassous; species Cabassous unicinctus. Next base: position 13,728 of record JAQZBX010036151.1, read on the forward strand.
AGAAACCCACAGTTCAGATACCACTAGGCCACAATAAGCTTCTTTTGGTGTGCCATGCAAATAACATCATGTTTTCACATGTGCCCTGTTGTCAAAAATGTTGGGAAACACTGTAAACTGACTTATCAAAGTATGAGTCCAAAAGTTTGAGCAGAAGTCACAAATGAGCTGCCTGGAAACTACATTTGGCCTGTGGACATCTTTGGTTTAGTAGATATAGTATAGGACAACTAAAAAAAATTGTAACATTAAAATTTTTCACATAAAAATCTAGCTATCTGACTTCTCATGAAAATTTGATACTGAGCTGTAGTCTCATATTCAATAATTAGCTGGCACTGAGACAGCCTTATTCCCTTTCCAATTTACCTGCCTTCTTTCACCTACATTAATTGCTTGCCCCCCACCACATCATGATTTCAGTTTCTCCCTACTGCACTAGAGTGTAATCTGCCCTCACACCTTCTGTTTAACATACTGGGCACACACATACACACAGACACATACCTGCTGTCTCTCTCAGTAACAAATACCTCCAAAAGCAGAATTTAAGATATATTTTAATTATTTTTATTCTAAATGTAATACATATGCATTATTAAAAAATTAGAAAATGGAAAAATAACAAAGTTGCCAATTACCTGCCACCCAGATATAATCAGTTTTGATACCTCAAAATGTGTTTTTTTCAGCCTTTTTCCTATTGTTACATACAAGGTTATACTGACATGTGTTATTCTGGGGGGAGGGGCTTTAATCTTTGTGCACTTTAAAGTAATATTATTTTCCTTTATGTTCAATGACCATGCGATTTCTTTAGTCATCATGATTTCCTATAAATAAAAATTACCTACTTCTAACTTTATTGCAAATACAATATTACATACATTGAACCTTACATAACATTGTAACTTACTTGCAACTTATTACATGTATTAAGCCTTATATAACATTTTCACTTATTTAGAATTGGTTTGAGTTTCTCAGAAGATATATTAAATACTTCGGAGCATAGATGATAAAAATCAATCATTCAGTTCTGATAAAGAGCAGCATGCTATCACTTTTTTTTTTTTTTTAAGAGGTACCAGGGATTGAACCCAGGACTTCGTACATGGGAAGCTGGCACTTAACCACTGAGCTACATCTGCTCCCCAATGAGAGTTGGATTTTTTTGTTTGTTTATAGGAGGCATCAGTGATTGAATCAGGAACTTGGTACATGGGAAGCAGGTGCCCAATCACTTGAGCTACATCCATTCCCGTTATCACCTTTTGTTTTCAGAATCTCAGATGTCTATAGTAGCCAATTTCAGATGATTATCAACTGGGAGTGTCCTGTGGTTGCACCGTGTCATTTGCCCATGTGTGTGTTACAAAAATACTCAAGAGAAAAGGCTGGTTAGATGATGAGTGCAAGGACTAAACACCTGTTGCCTCCACCCTTTCTGACACCCGGGAACTACATCAGCCCCTAGGCCTCAAGGAGGAAAGGTAAGTAAAAATTGACAAAGATTAAGTTTCTATCACCTCTCACTCTAGCCTTTCTACTGGGGTTTATGTAGAAATTAAGAATATAGAATGACAGGCATATAGAAAAATAAGGTAATATTTCCTGAATGCCTGAGCTTACATTCATCCTTGCTTTGCCTGCTGTTTCTCCCTATGAAATCATATTGTTTTAGGATCAGCATTTTTCACTAAGCTATATTGTATACATAAAAGTAAAATTTCAAAAAATTTTTGAAATAGTTGAAGAGGTATAAACAGTGGTATCTTCTGTTTTATCTCTTCTGTTTTAATTGGGATTGGTAAGGTTTCAAAGATTTAAGATATCAGTGATAACTGCAGCATGAAAGAGCAGAAATTATGAATTAAAAAAACCCAAAACAATCTTATTCCTTTACTTTCCAAGTAAAATAAAAGAGTATCAGGAAAGGCTGTTGTTATTGTTTTAATGTTGCTCTTTTCGGTCAAATAGAAAATAATGTTTAATGTGAGTTTTCTTTTTCTTCTTCTCTATTTTGGGCCTTTTTTGTTACAAGTTCTAACAGTTTCAGTAGCATTAAAAATGACTAGGAAAAAAAACAATCTGAACCAACAACTGTCATAATTAATCCCATTTTAACCTTGTTCCATGTTGAACTTTTTTTTCCTGGACTAATCATGCTTTGATTATCTTTGTGTTCTTTGTCAAGAGAAAGACAGAAAATTGCACTCCAATGTAATGAAGTATGATTCAGAGTAGAATGAGGCATGGTATGGGGTATGCATCAGAATATGCAATGGGAGTATACCGGCATAATGCCAAGCTGGAGTAGTGAGGAAATATGCAGAAAAGAGATGGTGGCTAAGTCCTAAAAATGAGCAAGAGTTTCCCTGATGAAGAAGTAAGGAAAGTCATTCTAAGCAAGAGGAGCTGTGTGTGCATTTATAGAAATACGGTGAGAAGCAAGGTGAGTCTAGGGAACTGAAATTGGTTAGTATAACAGAGAAGTTGAGTTGGCCGAAGAGAGTGCTGGCAGATAAGGCTTAACAGAAGGGCAGAAGTCGGATCAGAAAGGATATTTTAAATTATGCTGAAAGGTTTGAATTTTATTCTAAAGGCAATGGGAATTATTTGAAGGGAATTAATTGAAAGTTTTTCAACAGAAGAGAGCCATGATCAGATTTGTATTTTAGACAGTATGTTGGCAGAATGAAAAATCAATATTGGAAACGAGATCAGTTAGGAAGATGATAAGAAATGATAATACTGTGAGCCTAGGTAGTGAGAGTGAAGACAGAGAAAAGATGATGCAATTGAGAGATACTTAGGGGAAGTGGGTGTGGCTCAATGGATAGAGCCCCCGTTTACCATGCGGGAGGCCCGGGTTCGCTTCCCAGGGCCTCCTTGTGAGAGCAGGCCAGCCCGCGCGGCGCGGTGGGCTGATGCAGCAGGACCTCACAGCAAGGGGGAGATAAGCAGACACGGAAGAAACACACAGTGAATGGACACAGTAAAACACAAGCAGCAAGGGGGGGATAAATAAATAAATAAATAAATCTTTAAAAAAAAGATACTTAGGACATAGAGTCAAAAAGATCTGATAACTTCTGGGATGTGAGAAGTGAAGAAATTACTGGTGATGGTCATTATAAATGCTTCTGAAAATGTTTGATCTCCTTTACTGATGCAAAATTCAAAGGAAAACAAATAATACTCATTCTTATTTTTGAATCTGAAAATTTCAAGTTGAAATCTTTCCACTCTCTTAATTGAAAAAGATCCTGATGATCTTGTCTTAATATTCAGTACATCTTTTTCTGAATCATAAGACCATCATTTCCTGAGAAGGTGCCTAAAAAATGGGGATGTGGTTCTTTAGAATTGCAGCAATTTCATATATCTGTCACTGCAATCTACTACACCTGTTCATACACCCACCTCCTAACATTATTAATAGTCTTTTGCTCTCTCAATTTTCCAGTCAAACCTAATTTTTAAAAAGTTGGCTGACCACCAAATAGGGTGAGTCACAATTCAAAGTCAATTCTTACCCTTAGTAGAGTTTCAGTTCTCATTTTTTTAAAACAATAAGAACTATCCTAAACTTCCCAAAATGTGTTTGAGTAATACTTTTGACTTTCTTAAATGGATCAGAAGAAGGCAATGTGAATTTAAATTTAGGACTCAAGTCATATAGTATGATAGGTGTGATTTGAAGGAAACTGTGCTCACTAATGTCAGCTTGCATAAATTTGAATCAAATGGGAAAGGAAGTGCTCGACAGATTTTATAGAGATGAACTGTAAAACATAATTCTGCATTAGTGGGAAACTTTGTAAGCTTATTGAATAAGCTTATTATCATATGAGATATTAGGTATGCTGTTAATGTGAACCATTTTTGCTCCATATACCCTTGAAATTAATGTTATGCTATAATAAAATATATGGAACTCTATTAACAGTAGCACTTAGTGATAGAACTAAGGAATGATGGGAAATAAAGTTTGGGAAATTTCTGAATCCACAAATAAATTCTGTAAGAAGAGACTCAGAATTTCCAAGGCAGAAATGTATGGAACTCACACACTATGTGAGTTTCTGTAACTTGAACTTACAAAAGAAACCATGGAGATTATCTTGCTCAACGTCCTCATATTAAGGAACGAAGGACCAGAGAATTACCTGATGTAACCAATGTCACAAAAATGGTTGGTAATGGCCCTAGCATCTATACCAGGGCTCTTTCCAAGCATAGCCTGCCTGTCTTTTCCATGACCTTATCACCAACTTAGTTGAACCAGAGGAGTTTCAACTAGAGAAGGAATCATTTTTAGTAACTTTAATAACCATCCTCTAATTTGCACAATATTTTGAATAAATTCTGTTTTCCCCATGTCTATTCAATATGCTTAAAGAAAAATATAGTCAAAAAATTAAATCTAATTTGAACTAGAAGAGATTGGATTTTGTGTGGGGTTATATCACCTTGAATTAATCAAATGAATGAAATAAAAAAAAATTAGAAGAATTTTTTTTCTTTGGAGTAAATACAGCAATGAGAACTAAGCTGAACATGTCTTATTTTTTCATAGAGATTAGAGATTTTATTTTTATAATTGGATATGGATGATGGGTAACCAGCATATCAGATGTCTAAAGTGATTTCATTTCCATATTACCCTACATCAATGGAGTCTAAGGACCAGCAGATTTCTATTTAATATGTGATTTTTAATTACGTGATTAATAATTATGGTGTTTTTGTTGTTGTTTATTTGACTTTTTTTTTTTTTTCAGTTACCCAGGCTGGGGATTGAACCTGGAACCTCGTATGTGGGAAGAAGGCACTCAACCACTGAGACACATCAGCTCCCAATTACGGTGTTATTTTAATTGTGAAAATCCACAGCAAAAGGAAAGTGGAGGGCTGGCAGGAAACTGCACCAGAGGCTTTCAATGGTCCTCAAAACAGGAGCATTCTCTGTCTTATTTCTACCTCCTTGTCTCCTCCCATCATAATGGACTGTAAAAAGAAATGGGAAGATGATCATTCTTAGGACATGCAAGAGTCCTTGGATTTATTGGTACTCTCGGTCTTCATATGTAATATTCAAATATATTTATTTGATGATTCTTGGCCAAGTTCTAATAGTTGCAGTAACAAATTTATGTTGAGAGTGCTTACAATTAAGGGACACTTGGCTTCTCAGTGGTATTCATTTTCTTAAGGGCTGGGTAGGGCCCCATGCCAAGGGAAGTTCAAAGCCATAAAACAATTACTCAAGCCCTTGTGGCTGAGCCGTCATTATCCAAGAATTAGGCTATTCATTATAGAACATACCTTCTGAGTGTTAGTCAGGTATTGAAAACTCCTTTCATGGTAAATGAGTGGTGGTTACTCCTAGTCAATAAGGGAAGGGAACTGACATTTGAGCACCTGCAATGTTTTTTTACATGTTTCCTCATTCTCACAACAGCCCTGTAAGATATGTATTGCCCCACTTCACAAATGGGGGAACAAATTCTGGGAAATGAAGAAAGCTGCTCAAGGTCACACAGCCAGAAGGCCAGTCTATCTGAACTCAATATTCAAGTCCATTCCATTATTCTCTGCTCTTTCTCCAATCTAAGAAGAGGTAGAAGGTCTCAGAATCTCCATACAGAGTCAAAGATACTGTAAAAATCAAATGTCTTTTGGATCTGAAAAGAGTTGGACTTGCTGTGATGCCATATTAGGCCTCTGTGCATTTTATCTGAAAAATTTGCCAGTTCTACTTCACTTCAGAGAGCCAGAAAATATCTCTAACTATGATTAACTAACTCTTGGGTAGGCATTTAAGAAACACATTTTGGTAATGATTGGCCAACATTTGCCTCATATTCATCAAACCAGACCTAATCCCAGCTTCATTACATTGAGATTTTAGGGTGCCAAAAGAAGAGATGACTGCGGGTGGAGGCAGATGTTATGACAAATTAACAGGGGAGACTGCAGGCCTGGAAAGAGTCCTAAAGTGTTTAAGCATATGCTTAAGTATATTTTCAAGTCATCTAGCACAGCTGACTGAAAGAGACTGTCAGAAAAGTAACCCAGTTTTGACTGAGAACGCCACAGAGACAAGACGGCAGAATCTGGTTTTATCATCAGTTGCTTCACTGCTGTCTAGCTAAGTATTTGGGCTGGCTTTCACATGCAATGCAATCATGTAGGATGGAACATTAGGTCATGTTCAGTTTGCCAGAGCCAGTCAAGTGTGTTCTACATTTAAAGAAAGAAGAATTTCTGAGCTGCTACTCCCTTAAAGGCCAAAGGATAGCGTAGGGTCAATCAAAATGACAATCTCTTGTTTTCACTTATCCTATATACACATGGAAATTGTCTGTAGCACTGTAGTAGGCACTGCCACATTTTTTTATTACTCAGCTTGGAAAATCAGTAAGAGAGTATTTTTGTCAAATTCACCAAAATAAACATTAAAGACCTGCTTAGTTGTGAAAAGTCACACACATTAGGGTACAATTCGTCAGTGGGAATTGTCTCCCAAATATGAGTATCATGAAATGCAAAGAAAGGGCTCTAAGAAAAAATGTGTTAAAATATACATATGTAAAAACCAAAAGGGTTTGTCTGACTACTAAATGGAATAAGATTTACTAAGGACAAAGTATGAAATAAATGATAAATTGAAAAGAAAAAATATCTGTAAATTTAACTATTTAAAATTATAAATTAAAAAATTCATAAATGCAATTAAGGAAAATGAATTAAAATTGGGAAATATTTGTTTAAAAATGTCAAGGAAGTAACATTGATTAAGAACTCATACAAACTGATAAGAAAACACCTAAGGTGCCAGTAGATAAATTGCAAAAGACACAAACAAGGAATTTATAAAGAAAGACATGCAAACAGCATTTTAAAATGTGAAAAAAATATGTGCACCATCACTGATAATAAAAGAGGTGTAAAATAAAATATCATTGAGATTACTTTTTTGCCTCTAATATTTAAAAATTACAATATTCAATGCAGGTAAGGGGCCAATGAGATGCGCTTTCTCACACTCAGCTGATAAAAATGTAAATTGCAATGAACTCTCTGGAAAGTAATTTACCAGTGTATTTCAAAAGTCTTAAAATATTCATTCTGAATATGAAAGTATAACAATATTAAGCAATTATTAGTTTTTGTGTGTGATAATGGTCTTGTGGATTTTTAAAAAAAGAGTCCTTATCTTTTAGAAATATATACCAAAGTAATTATGAGTGAAATGAAATGTTGTCATAGATTTGCTTCTAAATAATCTGCTATTGGAGGAGGTGGAAAAGCAATTTGTTGGAAACCAGATTGTCCATGAGTAGATAATTGGTGAAGCTGGGTGAGGGGTAAATGATCCAATATACTATTCTATTTTATGGTAGATGTTTGAAATTTTCCACTATAAAAAGCTTTTTTTGTTGTTGTTCATACCCTTTTAGAGACTAATTCCACATCGAAGGTCTATCTAATAAGTCAAAAATCTGAAGTGTGGATAGAAAAATTATACGTAAGGTGATCTTGGCCACTAAAGCTTTATTTAAAAAAGGAAAAATCAGAAATAACCTAAATGCTCAACAACAGGGCAAAGGCTATGTAAAATATTGTATGTACAAAAGGTAGAATATTATATAACCATTAAAGAAATATATTTATAAGGAAATTCTCCTGAATTTCAGCTCTATAAAAAGTGGTGTGAAGAAGCTGGCAAATCCTCTCTTCAAACAAGTATAAAACTAGACAAAGTTTTCAAAAACAACCATTTCAGCATTCTGAAAATCAAAGTCAAACAATTTTAGATGTCTTTATTCATGAAAAACTGCTAGAAATTTGGGTACAGTAGGAGTCTGTGGCCTTTTTTCCCATTGCTGCTCCCCTTATCCTACCCCCAGCTCCTATGGAAAGAACAGCAATGTAACCAATTTGGGACTGATTGGAAAATCAGCAGCCTTGCTGTTAGAGGGGACAGTCTTGATTTAGGTCAGTGGGTAAAAAAATATTCTAGCAGAATTGTTAGTGTAAGTAGCAAACTCCAGATGGGGGAGAAAACAGGGAAAAAGCTATAACTCTAATAGCCTACAATTGAGTAGCAGATGAGCCAGAAATTTAATAAGGAGATCCTGGAAATGGAACAGCCAAAGGAGGACTAGAAAAGCTCTCCACATATCCCTGGCTAACTGGGAGGCTGGGTGCATGTGCAGGGGAGAACCAAGAAAGCCAAGCTGAAAGTGAAAGCCAAGGCAGATGTGAGAAATGGCTGAACTCTGAATGTGTTCCCCAAACCGTATACAGATTCATTGACAGAGGGAGGAAGCATTATAGGCCTGAGGTGTTTGAGCATAACCTCTGCCCAAATAATTCACTGGTAACTAAGCTATGCAGACAGAGAGAAAACCTTAGGAAGCCAGGCTGAAAAATAAAAATAAGAATAAAAAAACTGAGCAAAGCCAGCAGCAGCAGCACACTGCAGAGGAGATAGAATCCACAAGTCCAGGCAAGTTACAAAACAACAACAACAACAAAAAGCTAAGGTGGGAGTGGGTGTAGCTCAGTAGTTGAGTGCCTGTTTCGTACATATGAGGTCCCAGGTTCAACCCTTAATACTGCTTTAAAAAAGAAAAAAAAAGCTAGGAAACAAACCAGAATCCAGAGTTGCTACAATATATTATCTAAAATGTCCGGTTTTCAAAAACAACAAAAAATGCAAGACACACAAAGAAACAGGAAAGTGTGCCCCAAACTCAGGAAAAATAGCAGTTAAAAGAAACTGACTCTGAGTGGACCCAGATGTTCCACTTAGCAGAAAAAGACTTCATAGTAGCTATTATAATATGGTTAAATAACTAAAAGAAATTATTTTTGGACAAGTAAATAAAAATATGATGACAGTGACTCAACAAATAGGGAATCTCAATATAGAGATAGAAATTATAAAAAGAACCAAATGGAAAGTCTAGAGTTCAAAAGCCCAATAACTGAAATGCAGAATCACTAGATGACCTCAACAGAAGATTTGAGATGGCAGAAGAAAAAATCAGTGAACTTAAAAGTAGATCAATAGAAATGATTCGCTCTGACTGAAGAACTGAGAGAAAAAAGATTGAAGAAAAATGAACAGAGCCTTAGAGACCTGTGGGACAGTATCAAACAAACCAACGTATATACAATGGGCCCCAGAAGGAGAGAAGAGAAAAAAGAAGAGAAAAATTATTTTAAGAAATAATGAAATAAACAGACTGTATAAATTTACTACAAATCAATGAACCGTGCACTTAACAATGGATGAATTTTATGGTAAATAAATTATTCTTAAATAGAACTTGTGGTAGTTTTAGATTATTTTATGAATCCCAAAAAGGGAAAGATTATGTTTGTAAACTAATCTACTTCTCTGACCTTTGATTGCATTAAGTTCAGCTGAGGTGTCTTTGATTAGATTACCTGTTAAGATTAGGGCTTTGGATTTGACTATGTCAGCGGGCGTGACTCAGGTTGAGTTTCTGCGCTCTTTCTGGGTCTGATAAAAACAGACACTCATACAGACATACAGAAACACAGGAAGAGAGAGCTTTGTTATTTTTTATCCTGCCATTAGAAAGGAGAAGGCTCAAACAGCTGAAGTTCTGGGAAGAGATGAGACATTTTGCATGATAGTTTAGCACTGAGATTGGGAAGATAGAAGAACAATTGACACTGTTATAGGAGGCCCAGAAAGAAACAAGCCCTATGCCAGGAGAGAGAGGATGACAGGATCACTTAAGCATGAAGCCTCAAGAAGCTGGGCCCACAGAGCCTCAAGAGGAAGAGGAAAACCAGAGGGGAAGGCAGAAACCAGCCAGAGATCGGCAAGATGGAGAGAGAGGATGACAGGATCACTTAAGCATGAAGCCTCAAGAAGCTGGGCCCACAGAGCCTCAAGAGGAAGAGGAAAACCAGAGGGGAAGGCAGAAACCAGCCAGAGATCGACAACCATCTTGCTTCAACATGTGGCACCTGACCTTGATAAGAAAGCAACCTTGAGTTGGACTTTTTACAGCCTTGTAACTGTAAGCTTTTATCCCAAATACATACCCTTTACAAAAGCCAAGAGATTTCTGGAACTTTGCATTGGCAGCCCTTTGGCGGACTAAACAGAACTTTTAAAAGTATGCATAAAAATTAAAAAATAATAATAATAAAATAAAAGTATGCATAAAACCAATTATAAGTCATGTTGATATATGACTTAATATGATGTGAAGAGAATGGCACTTTATCTCTGTGGTCTTCTTACCAAAACTTATAATCCCAGTGTAATTAAAAGAAAAACATCAGACAAATCCAAATTGCATGACATCCTAAAAAAAATACCTAACCATTACTCCTCAAAATTGCCAAGGTCATCAAAAAGAAAGTCTGAAAAACAGCCACAGCCTAAGGGAGTCTTAGGAGACATGATAACTAAATGTAATTTGCTATCCTGGATGAGATCCTGGAATAGTAAAAGGACAATAAGTAAAAACTAAGAAAATCTAAATAAAATACGGGATTTACTTAATAATAACATATCAATATTGGTTCATTAATGTGACAAATATACCACAGGACGTTAACAATAGGGGAAACTGGGCATAAGATATATGGGCTCTTTGCAA
>JAQZBX010036152.1:0-18823 GCA_029593785.1 Cabassous unicinctus
AAAAAAAGAACAAAAAAGTAAAAAAGAAAAAGCGATAAAAAACAAAAAAGAAAAAGAAAAAAAATTAACATAAAAAAGCAAAGAAACAAAAACTCAAAAGAAAAAATGGAAAAAAAAAGGAAAATTCTTAAAACTTTTTTAAAAAGAAAAGGCATTCAAATTGAGAAGAAGAAATAAAACGCTCACTATTTTCAGATGAAATGATCTTAAATACAGAAAATCCTAAAAATCCACAACAAATTTATTAGAATAAATCAACTCAGCAAAGTGGGAAGGTACAAGATCAACATGCAAAAATCCATAGTGTTTCGATATACAAGCAATGAACAATTTGAAGAAGATATTTGGAAAAACATTCCATTTACAATAGTAAATAAAAGAATAAAATATCTAGGAATAAATCTAACCAAGGATGTAAAGGACTTGCATACAGAAAAATAGAAAACATTCCTAAAATTAAATTTTTAAAAGACCTAAATAAATGGAGAGACATTCCACATTCATAGTTTGGAAGACTAAATATTAAGATGTCAATTCCACCCAAAGTGACTTACAGATTCAATGCATTCCCAATCAAAATTCCAACAGCCTTCTTTGCAGGAATGGAAAGCCAATCACCAAATTTATATGGAAAGGTAACAGGTCCACAATAGCCAAAGCCATCCTGAAATAGAAGAACGGTGATCAAACGGCATGGTACTGGTACAAGGACAGACATACAGACCAATGGAATTGAACTGAGAGTTCAGAAACAGACCTTCACATCTATGGCCAACTGATTCTGACAAGGGTATCAAGTCCACTCAATTTGGAAATAATCTCTTTGACAAATGTTGCTGGGAAAACAATCTCCATTTGCAAAGTAATGATGATGGACCTCTACCTCACTTCATATACAAAAATCAACTCAAAATGGATCAAAGAATCCATTCTAAATATAAGAATCAGAACTATAAAACTCCTAGAAGAAAACAAAGGGAAGCATCTGCAGCAACTTTTGTTAGGCAATGGTTTCTCAGACTTTTAACCGAAAGCATGAGCAATGAAAGAAAAAAAAAAAATCAATAAATGGGACCTTCTCAAAATTAAAAACTTTTGTCCATCAAAGGACTTTACCATGAAAGTAGAAGACAACCTCCAGAAAGGGAAAAAACATTTGGAACCCACATTATCTGATAATGGTTTAATATCCAGAATATATTTTAAAACCTACAACTCAACTACAAAAAGACAACCCCATTTTTAAAATGAGCAAAAGACTTGAATAGACATTTCTTTAAAGAATATACACAAATGGCCAAAAAGCACATGAAAAGATGCTCAATATCATTATCCATTAGGGAAGTGCAAAACAAAAGCACAATCAGATATCATTTTGCATACACTAGAATACCTACAATTTTAAAAATGTAAAAATACAAGTGTTGGAGACGATGTGGAGAAACAAACACTCTTTCCCTGTTCTTGGGAATGGAAAATGATACAGGTATTATGGAAGATAGTTTGGCACTTCTTCAGAAAGTTATGTGTAGAATCACCACATGACCTGACAATCCAAATTATAGGTATATATCAACAAATAGATAAACAAAATATGGCATATACATAGTGGAATATTATTCCACCATAAAAAGGAAGGAACTGCTGAAACATGAAACATGGATTAATCTTGAAGACATCATGTTGAGTGAAGTAAGTCAGATACAAAAGGACAAATTGTACATGATCTCAATGATAAGAAATATTAAGAACAAGCAAATTCAGAGTCAGAAACTAGAATATACATTACCAGGGCTTGGGGTAGGGTAGGAAATGGGGAGTTAAATGCTTAAATTGTACAGAGTTTCTATTTAGTTTGATGGAAAAGTTTTGGTAGTCGATGGTGGTGATGGTAGCACAACATTGTGAACATAATTGACAGCACTGAATTATACATGTGAATTTGGCTAAGAGGGGAAATTTCAGGTTATAAATATACTGTAATTTTTTTTTAAAAAACCATAGGACTGTACAGCACAAACAGGGAACCCTAATGTAAACCATGGACTATAATTAATAGTACAATTATAAGAATGTTCTTTCATGAATTGTAACAAATGTACCGCACTGATGCAAAATGATAATAATGTGAGGGGCGAATATGGAAACTGTATTTTCTGCATTATTTTTCCGTAAACTTACAACTTCTCTAAGAAAAAAACAAAAAACAAAGGAGAAAACATTCATGATCTGGGATCTAACAAGAGATTCTTAGATATGAGTCCAAACACACGGGTATAAAAGAAAAAACAAATAGGACCTCTCCAAAATTAAAAACTTTTGTGCATCAAAAGATGTTATCAAGAAAGTAAGGGAAACGGACGTGGCTCAAGTGACTGGGCTCCTGTCTACCATACAGGAGGGTCCAGGGTTCGATTCCTGGGGTCTCCTGGTGAAAGGCAAGCTGGCCCGCACGGTGAGCTGATCTGAGCAGAGAGCTGGCCCAAGCAGCATGCTGGCTCACGCAGGAGTGTTGGCCCAAGCAGAGACCTGGTACAGCAAGATGACGCAACAAAGAGAGACACAGAGGAGAGACAATAAGAGACACAGCAGACCAGGGAACTGAGATGGCACAAGAGATTGAGCGCCTCTCTCCTACTCCGGAAGGTCCCAGGATCAGTTTCCGGTGCTGCCTAAAGAAAAGACAAACGGCGAAGAACACAGAGAAAGCAGACAGCGAGCACAAAACAATGGGGGTGGGGAGGGGATAAACAAATAAATAAATCTTAAAAAAAAAAGTGAAAAGACAATCTATAGAATAGGAAAAAACAGTTGCAAATCATATATCTAACAATGGTTTAATATCCAGAATATATTAAACACCTACAATTCAACAACAAAAGCCAAACACCACAAATAAAAAGTGGGCAAAGGACTTAAATAGGCATTTCTCCAAGGAAGATACACAAATGGCAATAAGCACATAGAAAGATGCTAAACATCATTGGCCATTAGGGATACTATTTCACACCCACAAGACTCACTACTATTAAAAAATGGAAAATAAGTATGGGAAAGCTTGTGGAGAAACAGGAACACTCGTTTAGTATTCGTGGGAATGTATAATGATGCAGCTATTATGGAAAACAATTTCGAGTTTTTTCAGAAAGTTAAACATATAATTACCATATGCCCAGCAAGTCCACTTCCAGGTATATACCCAGAAAAGTTGAAAACAGGACTTAAACAGAGACTTGTACATCCATGTTCACTGGAAATATTCACAATAGCCAATATGTAGAAACAATGCAAGTGTCCATCAGTAGATTAGTGGAACAAAATGTGGAATCATATTTTGTATCCAGTTGTAAAATGGAATCGAATTCTGATACATGCTACAACATGGATGAATCTTGAAAACATTATGCTGAGTGAAGTAAGCCAGAGACAAAAGGTCAAATATTGTATGTTTCCACTTACATTAAATACCTAGAATAACCAAATTCATAGAGACAGAAAGTAGATCAGAGGTAAGCAGGGGCTGAGGGGAAAGGTGGAATGGGCAGTTATTGCTTAATGGGTACAGAGTTTGTTTTAGGTGATTAAAAGGTTTTGTTAATGGATGACGGTCATGATAGCACAGCACTGTGAATATTTTAATACCATTGAATAGTACACTTAAAAATGATTAAGATGGAAAATTTTGCATTTTACCACAATAAAAATGTTTATGAGAGGAACAAACTATTGACTCACACTCACATGGATGGATCTCTAAGGCATCACACTAAGTGAAAGAAACCAGGCTAAAAAGGCTACTTATCATATCATTCCACTCATATGACATTCAGGAAAAGGCAAAAACATACAGGAACAGTAAACCAGTCAATGGTAGTCAGAGAGGGGAGTGTTGGATAAGGTTGATTGCAAAGACGCAGAGGAGAATTTTTTGGAAATGATGGTACTGTTTTATTTCTTTATTGTTAGTGTGGTTACACAACTGTATGCAATCATTAATACTGACAGAATTGTACATTAAAAGGGGTGAATTTAAATTACACCTAAATTAATTTTAAAAAAGAGAAAGAAAATAGAAAATGTTGTAGGCAGTAAGAGAAAGAAACATTACACACAGAGTAACAAAGTTAAGAATTAGCACAAACTTGTCAGAAACTATGCAAGCTAGAAGTCAGAGTAGTGACATCTTTAAAGTGCTTAAAGAAAAAAAGTCAACTCAGATTTTGATACCCAATGAAAATGTCTTTTAGAAGAAATAAAAAGTGTCTTTTAGGACAAACAGAGACTTTCAGACCAAGATTTCATTACCAATAAACCTGATTAACAAGAAATGTTAAAGGCAGTTCTTTAGGCAGAGGGAAATGATGTTAAAGAGAAACGCAGATCTTCGCAAAGAAATAAAGGCAATTTTCTTATTTTTTAATCATTCTAAATAATTGATTTTCTAAAGAGGGGGTTGACAAAGCATGGCCCAAATGCCAAATCTAACCTACTGTCTGTTTGTAAATAAAGTTACATGAGAACACAGCAACATCCACTCTTATACATACTATGACTGCTTTTACACTACAATAACAAGAGTGGAGTAGTGGTGACAAAGACTATATGGCCTGCAAAGCCTAAAATACTATCTGGCCCTTTACAAAAAATTTGCAACACTAACAACGTATTGAGAAAAATGTATGACAATAATAAAAAAGATGAGATAAAGGAAATAAAGTATACTGTGATAAAAAATCTTACACTATATATGTGTGTGTGTGTGTGTGTGTGTGTATATTTTTTTTTTTCACTATATAGTGAATTGGTAATTACTCCGAGACGGGTATTGTAAAGCCTAGAGCAACCACTAAAATATTTTTAAAGATATTATAATAAGCCAATCATTGAAAGAAAAATTGGATCATAAAAAAGATTCAATTAATCCTAAAGCAGACAGAAAAAGAGGAAAAAGAACAATGAATAAATGGAAAAAATAAAAAACAATTAGCAAGATGGTAGATATTTATAAAACAATTTATTGAAGTATATCATTCAAACATGAACATACATAACCTATAAGTGTTCAGTAAACATCATGAACTTACAAAACAAACATGCATAACATCATACAGGGCTCCCACACATCACCCCCCACCCAAACACCCCGCATTGTTGTGAAATATCTGTTAACAAATCATGAAAGAGCATCATCAAAGTATTACCACTAACTATAGTCTGTATTTTCCTCCCTTATACATTTTTTTAAGGATTTATTTACTTATTTACTTTTATCCATTTTTACACCCCACCCCACCCCCGATTACTGTTTTGAGTCCATTCACTGGGCAACTCTCTGTGTCCGTTTCCTGCCCTCTCTTCTCATCTTTCTCCTCCTGTCTTCACTGGGATTCGATCCTCAGAACCTCCGATGTGGGAGAGAGGTGTCCTACTGCCTACGCCACCTTAATTCCTGGTTTTTCAGTGTGTCTCGTCTTGGCTTTTCCTTGTGTCACTCTCCTGTTACACCATCATCTTGCTGCGTGGCTCGCGGGGCCTGGAGGCTCACCCAGGGCCTGGCAGCGCACCCACACACAGGACCTGGCGGCTCACCCGGCACGGGGCCTGGCAGCTCACCCGCACACGGGGCCTGGTGGCCCAAGCGTATTCTATATTTTTCTTTTTTTTATTTTTACCGGGAGGTCCCAGGGATCGAACCCAGGTCCCTTCATAAGGGAGTCGGACGCCCAACCACCCGAGCCACATCTGTCCCTCTGCTATATCTCTTAAGGTTTACCAAAGATACCCAGAGTTACAGTCTTTTCCCATACAGGATGGTCATATAATAAATCAGGCTTAGTTTATCACCAGCATTCTAAAAACCAGACTTAAGGAGAAAAACTAGGTCTGAGGACACATGCATGGTTTCTAATATAACAAATGTTTAGCCTACCCTGATTATCACAAAATCAGGACAGCAAGAATATTCACTTAAGATGGTAGATTTTAATGCAACCACATTGAAGTTACTTTAAATGTTAGTAGCTAAACATATCATTTCAAAGACAGAGATTTAACATGAACAAAAAAGCAAGATTAAATTATATGCTAGTGACAAGAAACACACTTTAAAAACATAAATACATTAAAGCAAATTGATGAAACAAGTGTGACTTGGTGTTTTAGCCAAGTGAGGACACAGACAAATGCTCTCCACAATAAGCAACTATAAAATCTAGACAAAATTCTTTTAAAAAACCAACTATTTGTGGGCTCATGACATCAACAAAGGCATACAACAACCTGAGAAGTATGTATGCCTAAAAAAAACAGCTGAACTTCTCCCATCCCTCCTGCCTCAGCTGAAGCCCTGTTGGGGTGGGGCAGGCTATGCAAATAGGCAGCTTTTTTTTTGCTGCCAGTAGGAAGCAGTTTCCTTGACTTGGAGCAGCGGGTGTTGCCCACACCCAGCAGTGCTGTCAGTGGAATTGACTGAGAAATGGACAAGTAGGAAGGTCCAAAAGCTCTACTAGGACCAAGTTGCAAGCATGGTGGGGAAACTTATTCCCAGCTTAGACCCCGAGAGGGTCCAACCAGCCACACACTCCTGGCTGTCACTGAGGTAGATGCATGCCCAGAGGGGGGTGAAAAAATCCAGCAGAAAGTAAAAGATGGAGGAGACATGAAAATAGCTTGAACTCTGAATGTATTACCCTCCCCATACATAAATCTATCAACAGATGCCAGAAGTTTACTGGCTCAAGGTGGTTGAATACAATCTCTGTTCAATCACTGGCTGAGTACTAAGCCATGCAGACACAGCGATAAGCCCTAGAGAAGCAGGCATAAAAATAAAAATAAGTTTTAAAAAACAAGCTGAGACAAAAATGGCCAAACACCGCAGGGAAGAGCGATTTCACACGTTTAGCACAGCAAGTTACTAAACAATGAAACAACACACAAATAAAAAGTAACAACAACTATCTTAGAGGGAATAAGATCCAACTACAAACTGTCTAAAAGAGAATCACCTTATAATTCAAAGACATAAATGGGTTGAAAGTAAAAGATGCAGTCTCTGCAGGCACCTGGCCTTTCTCACTCTCGTGGTCCAGGAGGTCATAGCTGGCCCCCTTTTGGGGCCCACTTACTACCATCTTCTTTATCCTTTCAGTGGGGCCATATATCTTCAAAATTCTAACCAAGTTTATTTCTTCCAGAATCAGCACCTTCTAAAACAAGATATTAGTCATGTGGGGATTTCAGCCAGTTTCAACCACAGTGTTGGACCTGTCTTTCCTCAACCTCAACAGAATAGCCATAGAGGTTTACACTGTCAGGCAGGGACCACTGCCCTAACCAGCAGGAAGTAACTACAGGAGAATGAGCATCGCCCCTCAACAACCCCTTAAGAATAAGTCTGTGAACTCTCTGAGGGGGAAGCTGAGACAGGTTAGCCAGGAAAACGTGCAGAAAATGAGCCACAAGGACAACAGACAACATGGCCGCAAGACCTCACTGAGACCTCGAGCTTAACCTTGAGGTCCCAGTTTCTCTTTCCAGGGCCTCCCCTCTTGAACCTGGATATTCCAAGCAGGCCTCACCATCGGCCCCCACCATTCATGGGGAAACCAATAACAGCTGGAGCCCATCCCCGTAGCATTAGCAAAGGGGAGAAATAATTAACAGTTTAAAAGGTAACCACACAAGGCAGAGCTCACATTCTCTGCCTAGAGGAGCCCGCACCAAATCTTGGTGTGTATTTCCATTTTTCTCTCCCATTTCTCAGCAAGCTCTGTTCTTTTCTCTATTTCCCAAAAAATTCTTTCTACTGGCCTAAAAAAATATCCCAGTTGGCTTTTTTAAAAGTAGACATTGACAAGCTGATCCTAAAAGTCATATTAAATTACAAAGGATTCAGAATAGTTAAAACAACTTTGAAAAAGAATTACAAAGTTGGAGTATTTACACTACTTGATTTCAAAGCTTACTATAAAACAACAGTAATCATTATGACAGTGTGGAACTGGCGTAAGAACAGACAGACAAATCAGTGGAACAGAACTGAGAATCCAGAAATCAATCCTTACATTTATGGTCATTTTGTATAAAGGTGCCAAGACAATTAAATGGAAAAAGGACAGTCTTTTTAACAAATGGTGCTGGGTCAATTGGATATCCATGAGAGAAAATATGAACTCAGAACTTCTCACTATACACAAAAAGTAACTCAAATTGGATCACAGACCTAAATGTAAGAGATAAAACTATAAAACTTCTCCAAGTAATCACAGAAGAAACCTCCTCAGAAAAAAAAAAAACAAAAACTAATAAACTTCAAAAATAAAAATCTTTGTGCTTCAGAAGATATCATCAAAAAAATGGAAAAACAAGTCTCAGAATGGGAAAAAAATATTTGCAAAATATATATCTGATAAAGGAATTTTATCCAGAATACATAAAGAACATCTTACATTTCAGTAAGACACACAACCCTATTTAAAAATGGACAAAAAAGGAAGGGGATATAGCTCAACCAGTTGGGTGCCCGCCTACCACAGGGGAGGTCCCAGGTTTGGGTCCCAGTGCCTCCTAAAGAAGACGCCCGCACCCGCCACAATGAGCTAGACATCTGCACCCTGCCACAATGAGCTAGACATCACACCCACCACAATGAGCTAGACATCTGCACCCTGCCACAATGAGCTAGACATCACACCCACAACAAGCAGTGAGAAAGATGCCACAAGCCAGGAGACACGGCAGCCCACAGGGAGCAGATGTGGCTCAGGCCCTTGGGCACTCGCCTCCCATGTGGAAGTCCCAGGTTCAGCTTCCAGTGCCTCCTGGAGAAGGTGAGCAAACAGACGAGAGAACCATTGGCAGGACGGGGGGGAGGGGGAATTAAAAACAAATAAAGTAAAATAAATTAATCTTCTTTTAAAAATGGGCAAAAGATGTGAATTTATATTTCACTAAAGAAGATTTATGAATGGCTAATAAGTACATGAAAAGATGCTCGACATTATTAGTCATTAGAGAAATGAAATTAAAATCACAATGAGACATGCACTTCAATGACTAGAGAGAGAAAGAAATCCTCATACATCACTGTAGGGAATGTAAAATGGTACAGCCATTCTGGAAAAAAGTTTGGCAGTTTCTTAAAAGTGAACATGAGCTTACCATATGACCTAGCAATTCCACTCCTAAGAATCTGAAATGAAAACATATGTCCACATAAAGACACGTGTAAAGGCTCATAGCATTATTCATAATAAAAAACTGGAAGACTCAAATGAGTAAATGTTGTTCAATTCCATTTATATGAAATGTCCAGAAAAGCAAATCCATGGTTGCCTAGGACTGGAGTGGGGGAGCAGGCATTAACTGCAAACTTGAAATCATTTTGATATGGCCCTTTTATTCATCTCTTATAATCTCCAGTTAGATCAAACCATCTTCCATATACATTTCTTCCACTCTAATTTTCCTGCTCTTATCCTCCTTTGTGCTCTTATCATCTTCAGGTTGGTCCTCCTGAATCCAAGCAGAACATTTTTGTGGTTCATTCATGTTGTAGCACATATCAGTAGTGAGTTTCTTTTATTGCTGAATAGTATTTCCTTGTGTAGTTATATGGACATTTTGTTTATCCATTCACCAGTTGAGACATGTGCATTGCTTCCAATAGAACGAAACATGTTCTCTCTAGGTTTTCTCAAAAATCTTAAGTTTACTAATATCCCCATTTTATAAAAGGAAGAAACTGTAACCCAAAGAGAGATAACTTACTCAGGTTTCTTCACCAATGAATCTGAAGCTAGGATTTACACCCAGGTCTAACTAGCTCCAGAGAGTCCTTTTCTTTCTTTCTTTCTTTTTCTTATACTATATATTACAAGGAAACCTACTGAAAGAGGTGGCCTTGAATGAACCATAACTTTAAAAATGTGAATTTTAAATTTGTGAATTTTAATATTTCCCCACTGTTACTCTGGGCCCACAAGGTAATTTACACAAAGATGTAGAAACAGTAAGGTAGGCCAATACACAAAATTCTATAGGAAAGCACTTTTTAAATTGAAATACAGAGTGTAGGCTGACGATAAAGCTTTTGAAGTCCTCATTAGATTAATGTGCATGACCTGAAAGAGGGGCTGATGGTACTGAATAACACTTTGAAAAGCCAAGTTCAGGTTTGAGACAGCCCTTAAAGCCAAGACAATGGAGAAATTTATCCATTAGCCTCAATACCTACAGAGGTGTTAAAGATGGGCTCCAAGCTCCAGGTCCTCCTAAGTTCTACTTCATCGTCTTCAGGGGAAACCAGTCCTGCCTTAAAGCATCCAAGTGGATGTCTGCCCTAAAAAGTCTAGAGGGTAAGAAATTCTAAAACCTTCCTTCTAACATCTGACCTTTCAGGAGAAAATTCAGTCCTAGCATGGAATTGCAATCATTTCTAAAACAATATTTTTAAACTTTTTATTTTGAAATAATTTGACTTAATTAAAAGTTACATGAAATATAAAGTTCCCATATATCCTTCACCAGCTTCCCCTAATGTTAACATACTATATAACCATAATACAGTTATCAAAACTGAAAAATTAACAATGGTATATAATACAATCAACTGAACTATACAGCTTATTCAAATTTTAAAAGTTTTTCCACTAAAGTTTTTTTCTGTTCCAAGATCCAATCCAGGATCCCACATTTCATCTCTCCTTAGTCTCTTCCAATCTATGACAATTCTTCAGCTTTTCCTGGTCTTTCATGACCTTAATGCTCATAAAGAACACCCGCCAGTTATTTTGTAGAATGTCCCTAAATTTTTCCCTGATGTAATAATATTATTGTCAATAAGAATCATTTCTTGAGGGTTTACTAGGTGTCAGGCACTATGATAAACTCTCTACCTAAAAGTTTATATGGACTTCAGAAGAAAAGGATTTTAAAATCAAGAGTATCATCTTCAATTCACCTTTCTTCAAGTGCCAGTGTTTTGTAAATTATAAAGCATTACACAACATATTATTTTTCCCCCTCCCACCCCAGTATATGCCCCCTAAAAATTTTAAGTCCAGTGTATATATTCAGAGCCTTTGTGTTTTTACTTCTCTCAATCTTTACTGCCTGCATTTTCCCATGCTTAAACCTTAGCTCATTGCTTCCTTTACTTGTAACTACCCTCATTTCCCATCTCAACTACCCCTTTTTGTGGACTCCTCTCACCACAGCTCCTAGTGCTCAAGAGCTACTGTTCCTCTGAAATCCTACAGAATTTTACGACTGTACTACTTGCTTGCTATATACACACTACCATGTGCTATGGGCATATACTTGTGTAGATTCTTATCTCCCAAATAAGACTCTTACGGCCTTTTTTGATTAATAACATTTATTGAGTACCAAGTACCAAGCTTTGGGCTAGGCCCTGAGAAATTAAAGATGATTACGACACAAGAGAAATTTGTGGTGTGATAAATATTTCTTTGTGTACAGTGACAGGCTGAAAACAGGTTTCTCTCCAAAAAATTGTAAGTTCACAAAATGTTCCTGAGGTAGTATTTTTTTTTCCTTTTCTGTCTTCATAAACACTAAAATAACTAATATACATTATGAAATATGTATATTTCCCAACCAACTTCTGCTTGAAGCAAGCATGACCTGGTTTTATGAGAAATCTAGATGCTACAAAGTAAACAATTAAGGGAAGGCCTTTGAAAATAGTGTCACAGGTTTTAGGAGTTTCAACCAGTTTACAAATTGTTTTAGTCTAGTGACATCTAGTGGCAAAAGTCTTGTTAAAAACAGTACTGCTGTAAACCACATTAAAAGGAGGCCATCTTATGAAAAAGATGGCAAGTTATGAGAAAGTGCTATGGTATTCATTACCATCAAAGAATGTTTTACAATCTCTGCAGCCTACATAACGGTTAACTCCTCTCAGTGGGATTTACCTTTTTTTTTTCTCTCTCTCTCTTGTAGCTGGTAAACATTAATCTTGATACAACATAAGGCTTTACTGAAATAAAAGATACGAATAATATTTTAACTATTAGATAAAAAGATCTCATTTTAAAAGACTGAATAAAGAACAAAGCAAACCCTAATTGTAATGTCTGTTCTGAAAACCTTGCGAATCAAAAAGGCATTTTTGTTTACATGTATTTGTTTATTGACACTGTTATATGTCAGCAAACATGTTAGAAAATATATTTAGAAATTTTTAATAATGATTTTTATTGGCTCGTAAAGGCAGATAATTATCTACCCAAATTCATTTTTGAAAATGTCACTGCATTTGATTGGCTTTCTGTGAAACAATTTTGTTGGAAAAAAAATGTTTGAACATTTTGGAAAACCTGTGACTCTTAACAGACTACTCTACAAAACAATGTTTTCTCAATGAGTCCAAAATTTTGTTTACAGGCTTTGAATATGAACCATGGTTTCAATAATGGAGTTCATCCAAAAATAGTATAAACCCAAAAACAGATTTCAAAATATTTTTTTAAAAAATGTCTAAAATCATTTTAGTTGAATGATCTAATAGTTCTGTGATATCAAAGAGAATTCAAGTTAATCATTTTATAGCTCAATGTTTTCCAAAGAATGGTCAATGGACCCAATTTCAGAATTACATGGAATGCTAGTTTAAAATACAGATACCTGGGCTTTATATCTAAACTGACTGAATCAGAAACTGTATAACCAAGAGCCTATTATAACCAACATTTTTAAAAGGCTTCTCCAGGCCGATTTTTATGCACAATAAAGTTTTGGAAATAATTACTATTAAGATCACGAATATGAATTTTTCTAGGTTGCTCTGATTTTAATCAATCTTTTCTGCCTCAGACAGAATAAGGGGGTCCATCCTTTAATTCCCTAGAGAGTTACACTATTTTTAGCACTTGCCTAAACGTTGAATCATAATTTCTCTGTAAACAATAAAGTCTCCCTCACTAGACTGTGAGCATTCCATGGGGAAGAAATCACATTTTTTTGTCTTTGTATCTCTAGTCTAACAATATCTGATGAACAACAACAGCTCAATGAATTTGGTTAAAGGAATATATGAAACATTACAGTTCTAAAAAGATCATGTGACTTCTACTTCTGTACAGGAATAAAAAAAACTATTACCAATTCCAAATACTATAAAATTAGTATCAAATTAATCTGTCCAATAATTAAATTTTTGAGGGCGGGGATGGAAATTTTTTTAAATTCTGGGGACATCTCTAAAGCCTCAACTTTCCTAAACAAACATTTCAGTCTGAAATGTCAGTGTGCTTAAAAATGAGACTCATTTGGGATTTTTGGAAAAGAAAAAAAAACTGATGACTGACAGAATTTTATATTCAGTCTTAGTCTGTTCTAGGCAGTCACTTAGCATAAACTACCGACAAACCAGAGCCTGAAAAGGAAACATCTATCTTTACTGCCATATTCCAGGAGGAATCAGCTAGTTCAGACAGGAAATAATATTACTTAGAAATATATATCTTTGGGTATTAGCAAAAGCAAATCATGTAAATTTTGTTTAAATACAGAATATAACACAAACTAGGAGTTTAGAAAAACAAAAAGAATGACTAATCAGTACAAAAACTATCTGACAGTTAATGATTCCAGTCAAGTTAATGTTAAATATGGCTTGAAATTAAAACCAGAATTTAGCCTGCCTACCTATGGGTATCTAGACTAAGAAAATCAAAGCAGTACATCCCTAATATAATATTGGTCAAGAATTCTTTGGTATCTTTCAATTCTATTTTTTCATTTCCTCTGTAAAGCTCTCCCCAAACTCCCCAACCAAATTAATGATTCTCTCCTCTATGCATGCCTAGTCTTTTGGGCATTATGGCCAGTATTACTCACCCTATTGTATTATGAATTATTTACTGCTCACAAACCTATAAGCAACTGTGCCTTAGATTCTTTGTATCTCCCCTGTCTGGAACACTACAAGACAGGTGTTTTCCAAAATGTTGCAGAAATGAAAGACAAATATAGTAATCAAAAACTGCTGGTAGGAGGCTCTTAGATAAAATGGAAGAAGTGGCAATGGACAGAAAAATAAGGACTAATAAGCATTTTTTTTGGAGGACTTCTGCTTCCACTCATGAAGGATTCATTGCTTTTATGCTTTCCAGCCATAAACAACTAGAAAACTAGACAAAGTATATGAAACATTATTTTCAGGTATTGTAATATCAGATATTGTATAACAGGCAATGCAGTACTGTGATCTCTAAGAGAAGAGAAACAAATAAGGTGAACCCTACCATTTTCCCAAAGGCAGTTTCCAGGACGTAGGCCAGGAAGAGACATTCAAAAAGAGCCTGGCAGCCTAAGTTGAAGAGAGAAAGACCAGAGTTTGGGGAGACTAAGGTATGCAGAATTTATACCACATTATATGGAGAGGAGGGAGCTCATTAGAACTCTCAAGATACACATAAGGGCAGCCTTGAATCTCTGGTTGAATACTGATCTGCAAGTTTATGGAATCAAATTCTATGAAGCTGGAGAAAGAACTACAGGAAAGCAGTAAGCCAAATGATTTCTGAAACCCACATAGGGCTAAGAATGTTCATAATTCCACCATCCAAAGTAGAGAGACATGGACAACAGGTAGAACACTTCATTAGCTTAGTAATGAAGCTAAATTAAAGTAGATTAAAGGGTGCTCCGGATAAGCCCTAACAAAATTTAAAAGAAAGCCTGGGAAGTATCAAACTAATTGCAAGTAACTTAGCCATGTGCCAGAACAAAGTCCAAAACTCTTTAAAGAAATAGAACAAAATCCAGCACCCAAATATATAAAATAAAATATTTGGTATACAATAAAAATTTCCAAGCATGCAAAGAAGCAGGTAAATATTACCTGGTACCAGGAGAAATATCAATCAATAAAAAAACAGACCTGGAAATGACAAAAATGATAGACTAGCAGAAAAGAGAGTTTAAAAAGTTATTATGAATATCTCCTTATTTTCAAAAAGTAGAGGAAAATATAAGCATGATAAGCAGAGAAATGGAAGATATAAAAAAAATAAAAAGGGAACATCTAAAAGCTGAAAAATATATGAAATTAAAAATACATTGGATGTTCTGTGCAACCACACTGCTCTTCCTGCTCCTCTGGACACTCTACATTGTGGCCTGCTACAGATGAGTGTTTGTGAAAGCCTGTGCTGTGCCCCACAGCTACCTGGCCACTGCTGTTTGGATGAGCTTTGCCAAGGCTGCTGTCAACCCGATTGTCTGCTTCTTGTTCAACAAGGACCTCAAGAAGTACCTAAGGACTGACACCCTCTGCTGGGGCACAGGAGGTTCCTTGGCTTCCAGAGAACCCTACTGTGTCATGTGAAGCAGACTGGTCAACCCTGGTCCCAAGTTCAGTCTCTTTTCCCTCCCTACAATGTCTAGACCTCTCAGTGTCTTCTGAGGATCTGTTTGAGAAGCCAGAAAGGGAGGGAAAGGATCCCCAGGAATGGGCCCAGACTAGATGAAGAGCAGGATGTGAGATGAACTCTGGAGATGAAGAGACCCAAGCTTGGGTTGGCTGCATACTCTCATGCTGCCTCCTGGATCCCTGACCCCCAATTTTTCTTTCTGAACATGGAAATCCACTTCAGCCCCACTAGGGCTGACATGGGTGTCATACAGACAGGAATAGCCTCAGAGAAGGGTAGGGAGAGTGCTGAACTCCCCAGAGTAAGCAGATCCCAAAGCCTGGGATCATAGCTGAATTCAATTCCAAAATTGTCTCCTGGGTTCACCTACTCTTCTGAAAATAAAAATTATTTTTGGGCCTTGGTAACTTATAGAGGTACAAACCCCAAGGCATTGTGGACTTGTTTCCACTCCTATCCTACCTCTTTTTGTCCCTCTCAATCCTCAGGGGCATCAAGCCCCTCCTTGGTAGCCCTTGGCCTTCAGCCCCAAACTTCCCTTCTCCCAACAACCCTCTTCCCCCCTTCCTCCCTCCACCCTTACCTATATCCAATGGAAAGCAGGCTGTAGCCAGGTTCCCCAGGTGGGAGACACCAAGCCTCCCCACCAGGGGCAGAGTCCATGCTGGGCTCACTCAAAGTCAGTTCTTGTGGATATGTCAGTCAAGCTGGCACTCCCTTGCTTGGTTTTGCCCAGGCTCTTTGCCCCACCCTTCATTTCCTAGGGGGTGAGAGGTATCTGTATTTATCCACCCCCCCTTTCCCTTCCCTATAGAATCCCCTGTCCTAAGCTCCCACCTTAAACCAAGACAGCAACAGGTCTAGGGAAGCCTTGACCTAAAAGGAGTGGGGAGGGCACCCTAAGCAGGAGAGACATTAAGGAGCCTGGCTTCAAAGTGGCCATGGAAAGGCAGGTCTGAATGACTGCGAGGCTAGGGGTGGGGAGGTGCCTGTTCTCTCAGTGATAATGATGGGGTGCCTTTTCCAAAGTTGAGGTGAGGGTCCCTGGAAATGGGAGTGTAGATAAGGTACATTCAGGAGGGTTTTCCTCCAT
Organism: Cabassous unicinctus; assembly: GCA_029593785.1. Classification (NCBI taxonomy): domain Eukaryota; kingdom Metazoa; phylum Chordata; class Mammalia; order Cingulata; family Chlamyphoridae; genus Cabassous; species Cabassous unicinctus. The sequence continues at coordinate 16,501 of JAQZBX010036152.1, forward strand.
TTCTTTTTTCTAACAGCTTGGATTCACCACTGGATTTTGTATATGAAAAAACTGAAATGAACAATGTATTTTTTGGGGAAAAAAAATATACTGGATGGGATTAAGAGCAGTACACACATAACAGAAAAAAAGACCACTGAACCTGGAAACATAGCAATAAAAATTACCTAAGTAAGAAGAGAAAGGAAAAAGACTAGAAAGAAAGTGAAAGGTCCACAGTGACCTGAGGGAAAATATCAAGTGATCTAAAATATTATTAAATGGTCTAACATAAATATTCGACTCACACAAAAAAGGAAGGAGTGGGGAGAGAAAAATATTTGAAGAAATAATAGCCAAAGTATTTTGCAATTTGATTTAAAAAACTATATATCCACAGATCCAAGAACATACAGAGCACATTAATATGAACGCATTACTTTTAATATATATATAGGTAAAAATAGAAATATAGGAGTAAATAGGTGAGTGTGTATATTTGTGCACACACATCTATATATCTCCCAACTCTGTCCACTGTGAGGGTCTGAGAGTCGAGACACCCCAGTTGCAGTGAACACACCTAGTACCCAGATACTGGTTTCTTAATACCACTCTCCACTAAAAGAACAACAGCTTCTTGGAGAAATGGCTGATTCCAGGATTAGGGACAGGGAAGAACAAGATAAGTCTGGAGTATTATGTTGTACCAGGAAATAAAGATATGCTCAAAGAATAATGAGATTATGTCAAAAAGAAACTAGATCAAAGGTACTCCAACTGTCAAATTTGGAGCATTTTGTGATTCAAAATAAATGATATTAACAGATTATAACCCACTGAATAAAACAGGAGTCCATTGTTCTACACTGACAAACAGGAGAAGAGAAAGCTCTTACTTACAGAATGTAAACTAATCAATGTAAAAGGAATGATAAAATCAGAAAATCACTCTTTGGCAACCATCACAGTGTAATTAATTAAAGCAAGAAACATCAATGGATGCTATAACTGGTGGAAGAATGTGGGTTGAATAAAAAGATTTCACAGAACCTCATAATATCTCAAAAAACACTTATTACAAAAAAAACTTTATAATGAAGAAAATGTGCAAAAAAATGACATTTTCAGATAAATAAAAATGGAATTTGCTTCCATGAACTGTACTACAAGAAATGCTAAAAGAAGTCCTTCAGATTAACAATAAATGACATCAAGTAGAAACTTGAATCTACAGGAAGGGATAAAAAATTCCAGAAATGGTAAATATGTGGGGGAAATATGACATTCTACATAGTTTTTTCTTCTCTTAATATCTTTAAAAGATATGTGATTGTTTAAAGTAATATGCGTCTATGAATGCGGCGGGGGGAGAAAAAGAGAGAGAATTGATTCTCAGTATTTTCAGTAATTAGGTAAGGTCTATAAATTCTCCATAGACACCAAATCAGTGAATACTGAATCATTGCTCCTAGGGGAAAGACAAGATTAGCTTCCTATGAGCCTCTGATGATATTTTCGTCAACTGATCAATACATAACCTTGTTTGATGTATGTTTCTGTTTAAAGACACCTTGTTTAATATATATTATTGATTCATTAATACTGAACTCACAGCCAACAGCACTATAACTCATGCCTGAACAAAGTTTATCTAACATACATACTTTTTTCCTCCGTAAGGTATATCACAGCCTTCTTGCATTTAGGAACACTAGACAGCACTTCAGCGCTAGGCTTAGGGATCATTTTAAACAGCGAAATCACCAACAAAAAGCACAAAAAATGCAAAAATGTGGCACTAAATATCATGTGAAAAGGACACTTGTTTTCAACATGAGAGCTGAAACAAAAAGGCAAAGTATCACCTCATTCACAGCCTCAGCTGGTAACAAATGTTAGGCAATGCTAATTTTTCACTGCTTTATGCATGTCTGAGAATAACCACAAAAATATCACAAATATTGATTTGGGGAGTATAAATAAATTTTAGTGAGTAATTAAATTCACAAATACAGAATCTACAAATAAGGAGGATCAATTGTGTATGTTTATAAGCACTGAGATTTCTAACATATGTAGATGTGTTACATATATGATAAAGTGGGCACATATGAAATCAAACCATTGAAAGGTTCTTACACTTTAAGTGAAGTCGTACAATATTAGTACTAATTAGTACAATATTAGTATTAGTACTGTATCAGAATCCCTTGAGCAACTGCTAAAAAAATAATGCAAAGGAGTATAACTAAAATGCCAACAGAGGAATTAAAAAGGAATACTAAAAAATATCCAATTGATAAAAAAGGCAGAAAAGAAGTAGGAGAGGAACAAAGCCCAT
>JAQZBX010036153.1:0-24286 GCA_029593785.1 Cabassous unicinctus
CACAGCGAGGGGAAGATAAGCAGACATGGAGAAGACACACAGCAAATGGACACAGCAAGCACAAGCAGCAAGGGGGGGGATAAATAAATAAATAAATAAATCTTTAAAAAAATAAAAATAAAATAAATAAATAAATACAATGTGGTCATCTCAATAAATGAAGAAGAAGTATTTGCCAGGACCCAATATCCATTATTTATTTTAAAAGTAAACAACTCTCAGCAAACTAGGAATAAAAGGGAACTTTCTCAACCTCATAAAACACATCTCTGAAGAAAATTAAGCTAACATATAGAGGGTGAAAGACTGAATGTTTTTCCCAAAAAATCTGGAACAAGGCAAGTATGTCTCCACTCAATACTTCTATTAAGCAATGCACTGAAGATTCTAGTCAGTGCACTAATGCAAGAAAAAGAAATAAAAGGCACTTGGATTAGATAGGGAAAGTAAAACCATCATTAACTAGAGAGGACATGATTGTTCTAGGTGAAAAATTCCTACGGAATCTACAAACAAGCTACTAGAACTCATGCATGAGCCTATCAAGGTTGAAGGATCCAAGATCAATAAACAAAAAATCAATTGTGTCTCTTTATATTACCAATGAAACATTAGAAATTAAAATCTAAAAAACAACCTAATTTACAATAGCATCAAAATATATTTAAATATATATATATTTAATACTTACAAATAAATAAGGCAAAAGAAGAACAAGAACTATACATGGAATACTCAACAAAACAATGCTGGGAAAAACTAAAGAAGATCTACATAAATGGAGAGATACACAGTATTCATGGAAGACATAATACTGTAAAATGCCAATTTTCTATAAAATGAATCAAAAGATTCAATGCAATATCGATTAAAATTCCAAAGGCCTTTTTGTAGAAATTGACAAAAGTGACTCTAAACTTATATGGAAATGAAAAGGACATAGAATTCTGAAACAACTTTGAAAAAAAAATTCTTGATTTCAAGACTTATTATAAAAATACAGTAATCAAGACAGTGGATATTGGTATAAATTTAGACATACAGATCAGTGGAATAGACTAGAAAGAGTCCCACATATATAAGAAAAATTGATTTTTGACAAAGGTGCAAAGGCAATTGTGAAGAGAAAGAATATTCTTTTTCAACAAATGTTACTGGAACAACTGGATATTTATTTATCACACCCCTAAAAAATGAAATTCAATTCAAACCTTGAAACATACACAAAAATTAACTCAAAATGGATCAGAAACCTAAATGTAAACCTAAAAGTATAAAATGTTTAGAAGAATACATAGAAAAAATCTTTGTGACATTGAGTAAAGCAAAGTTTCATACATATGACAACAAAAGCATGATCAAAAAAATTTGGTAAATTGGAAACCATCAAAACTTCCTCTCTTTGAAAGAGTGTTAAGATAACGAAAAGACAACCCACAGACTGAGAAAATATTTGCAAATCCTACATCTGATAAAGGACTTATATCAAAAATATATGAAGACCTCCATAACTCAATGATAAAATTATCCAGAAAAAAAAAAAAGATTTGAACAGACACTTCACTGAAGACAGTATTCTGTGAGGTTTACAGGATACGAAGAAAATAAATGTATGACAGCAATACCATGAAGGACAAGGGATGGATGAGGGAAATATACTATTGAAAGGGTCTTAAATTATAAGTGAAGAGTTATATTATACAATATAACATTTTTAATGGTAGACTATGAAAAGGTTAAAGATCTATATTCTAAATACTAGAACAGCCATGGAAAAATAAAAACAAAGTGGTTTAGCTAAGAAGCCAAGAGCAGAGACAAATTAGAATCCTAAAATATTAAACCAAAAGAAGGCATTAAAGAAGAAATAAGGGATAAAAATCAGATGAAAGAAATAGAAAATAAATAGAAAGATGGCAGATGTAAAATGAACCATAAAAGTAATTATATTTAAATTAAATGTTTTAAACACTCCAATTAAAAGAAAGCCTTAGAAATAATAAAAAGGAGTAATCAATGATACACAAAACAGAATAATAGAGAAAAGTCATTGAAACCAAAAGCTGGTTCTTTGAACACATCAATAAAATTGTTAAATCTCTTAGCTAGACTAATCCAAGGGGGAAGCGGTGAAGAAAGGAAGGAGGAAGATAAAAGACACAATTTAGGGATGTCAGAAATAAAGAAGAGACATCACTACAGAACCTACAGACATTAAGGGAATATTATGCATAACTTTAGCCAATAAATTCAACAACTTGGATAAAACGGAAAAACTCTTTAAAAGACTAGATTTGAAAAGATCTCTTAAACCTAAACAAATAACCTACTAGTCCTATATCTATTTTAAAAATTGCACTTGTAAAGACCTCACTCTCTCTCACACACACACTCATTCACAAACACAAACATACAGACAGACACATACACACATACACTCCAGGTCCAGATGGCTTCACTGGCAAATTCTATCAAACATTTAAGGAAGAAATGAAATCAATCCTTCACAAACTTTTTTTAAAAATAGATGAGTGAACACTTCCAACTCATTCTGAGACCAGAATTACTCTGATAACAAAACCAAGCAAACAGCAGTAAGAAAAGTACATACCCCTGAATATAGAAGCAAATATCCTTAAAAGAATATGAATGGGAACATGTAGTCAAATTAGGGAGATAAGGCTCAGCACTCTCACAAAAACAAGGGAGAAAGAGCCAAAAGCTGCCTGAAGGAACTGCTTTGGGGGTCAGCAGACCAGGACAGTGCTTCATAACTCCCAGGAGGGTGAGGAACAGAGAGATGAAGAAGCTGAAACAACAAACTGTGAGTTACTAAACCTCCTGGCTGCCGAGAAGGGCTCCCCTCCCCCTCCCAAGATATTCAACAGCAGTAAAACCCCTGGCACATTGCAGCTGACTGAGAGGAGAGCAGACATCTTCCTCCCTGTCAGCTGTTAGAAGCGAAAAGGGAGGGGGAGTCAGGGGAGATTTTCTTGAGTGAATTTGGCCAGCAGAGCCCACTTTGAATCTCTGCTCTGGCCAGACAAAAACAAAGGAAAACCAAGGAAAACTAAGAGTGATACACCTCCATGGAAAAGTGTGCCAACAAGTACCATCTGCTGGCCAGTCTGAAAACTACATGGACAAAAACTCTTTTTAAACCTCTCTTACCCACCACTGGGAGAAAGTCTGCATCCCATTTGTGAGTCCCTGGCACAATTTTGGTAACTTAAACTGGGCAATTTTAAAGACTTAGGATACATTGAGCCAAATATCAAAGAGCTGTGATAAATAACAATAGGCAAGAGAGAGAAATTGGCCATTAGAGTAAATTCACCATCACATCAGATGCCTAGACATCAGCAAAAAATTACAAGCCATACTAGGAAATAGGAAGAGATGGCCCAGGCAAAGGAACAAACCAAATATCCTGAAGAGGTACAGGGTTTAAGACAATTAATCAATGATAATCATACCATTCTCCTAAATCAATTTGAAGAACTGAAAGAAAATATGACTAGAGGTAAGGGATATTAAGAAGACACTGGGTGAGAATAAAGAACAATTTCAAAGTCTGCAAAGAAAAGTAACAGACTTTATGGGAATGAAAGACACAATGGATTAGTTTAAAAACACATTAGAGCCACATAAGAGCTGATTTGAACTGCTTGAAGACAGAATTAGTGATTTCAAAGACAGAACATCTGAACTGGAAAAGACAGGAGAACAGAAAGTGCAAAGAATGGAAAAAATGAAACATGGTTTCAGGGAATTGAATGACAACGCAAAATGCAAAAATATCAGAAATTGACCCTCACATCTAGACTCAAGCAATTTTTGACAAGGTTGTCAAGCCCACACAGCTGGGCCAAAACAGTCTATTCAACAAATGGTGCTGGGAGATGTGGATAGTCATATCCAAAAGAAAGAAAGAAGACCCCAATCTCACACCTTATACAAAAATTAACTCAAAATATATCAAGCACTTAAATATAAAAACAAACACCATAAAACTCCTAGAAGAAAGTGTAGAAAAACATCTTCAAGATCTTGTTGTAGGTGGTAGTTTCTTAATCTTACACCCAAAGCACAAGCAACAAAAGAAAAAATAAATAAATACATGGGACCTCCTCAAAATTTAACATTTTTGCACCTCAAAGGACTCTGTCAAAAGGGTGAAAAGGCAGCCGACTCAATGGGAGAAAATATTTGGCAATCACATATTTGATAAGGGTTTAATATGCATGATATATAAGGAGATCATACAACTCAACAATAAAAAGACAAAGTATCAGATTAAAAAATGGCAAAAGACTTGAAAAGAAAACTGTCCAAAGAAGAAATACAAGTGGTAAAGAAACACATGAAAAAATGTTCAAATCACTAGCAATTAGGGAAATGCAAATCAAAACTAAAAATGAGATATCATTTCACTCCTATTAGACTGGCCACTATGAAAAAGTCAGAAAACTGTAAATGTTGGAAAGGATGTGGAAAGAGAGGAACGCTTATTCACAGTTGGTGGGAATATAGAAAGATACACTACTGTGGAGGATTGTTTGGCAGTTCCTCAGAAAGCTGAATATAGACTTGCCATGGGACCCAGCAATACCATTACTAGGTATATTCCCAGAAGAACTGAGAGCAGTGACACAAATAGATATCTGCACATCAATGTTCAGAGCAGTGTTATTCATGATTGCCAAAAGTTGTAAACAACCCAGGTGTCCATCAACTGATGAATGGATAAAAAATTGTGGAGTATACACATGATGGAATATTATGCAGAGTAAGAAGAAATGAAGTCATGAAACATATGACAATATGGATGAACCTGGAGGACATTATGTTGAGTGAAGCAAACCAGATACAAAAGGACAAATATTTTATGATTGCCCTGTTATAAACTAAATATATTATGTGCAATAGAAATATATTACATGAAACATGAATATGGGTAGAATTGCATATATAAACCATTTTTCTTTGAAGCTGAACAAATGTAAGTTAATAGTAAAAAAATGTTAATATAAGACAAAAAAACAAAAACATTACACTGATAAAGGAAACCAGACACAGAATACTACATATTGTATGATTCCATTTATATGAAATGTAAATATAAATCAATTTATAAAGATGAAATGAGATTAGTGGTCATGTAGGTCTGAGGAAGGAATGCTAAGGGGTGTGGAGTCTTTCTTTATGGAGTAATGAAATTGTTCTAAAATTTTTGAGATGATGAATGCACAGCATTGTGATTATACTAAAAGCCACTGATTATATACTTTGGATAGAACAGCCAGAAGCAGCAGCTATGTACAGTGGGGGAAGCATACAGAGATTGAGAGGTGAGGAATTTTCTTGTTTGTTTGTTTTTCATTATTATTATTGAAATAATGAAAATGCTCTAATAACAATTGAAGTGATGAATGCACAACTATGTGATTATAGCAAATACCATTGATTGTACACTTTGGATGATCTGTATGATTTATTTATATGTATCAATAAAATTGGTATAAAAAGAAAAAAACAAACAAAAAAAACATAAGGTATTCCCATATACCCCAGCCCCTCCCCCTCCCACATATTCCCTTATTAATAACATCTTAAAATAGTGTGGTACATTTGTTACAATTGATAAATAAATATTGAAACATTGCTACTAAAAAAAAAAGGAATATGAATGACTCAAATCTGGCAATACATAAAAAGCATAATACATAATAATCAAGTGAGATAAATTCTAGGAATGCAACACTGGTTCAACATTAGAAAATAATCAGTTTATTCATCTTATAAACAAAATAAAAGAGATAAACCATGTAATCATCCCAACAGAGAAAAAACTTCTAATATATTAACATTCTGTTCCTAATAAAAATTCTCAGCAAACTAAAATAATGGGAACTTCCTCAAACTGAAAAAGGAAACCAACAATTAAAAATTATAGTTAATAATGGGAGACTTAACACCTTTCTTTTAGATCAGGAATAAGCAAAGCATGTCCAATATCAACACTTTGTGCTGGAAGGCCTAGGCAGTGCAATAAGGTAAGAATAAGAAATACAAATCATGCAGATTGGAAAAGGAGAAGTAAAACTGTCTTTTTTGCAAGTGATATGATTGCTTTGGAAGAAAATACCTAAGGGATCAATAAAAAAAGAGTTACTAGAACTAATAAATGAATTTAGGAATACAGCAGCATATAAGATCATCATACCAAAATCAATCATATTTCTGTATACTAGCAACAAAGAATTATAAAAGAAACTTTGCTAAATCCCTTTAATAATAGCATCAAAAATATGAAATATTTAAAGGTAAATTTAACAAAATTTGTACAAGAACTATTCACTGAAAAATGCAAAACACAGCTGAGATAAATTATAGAAGAGCTAAACAAATGGAGAGGTTACCAATTTCATCTATTGGAAGATTCAGTGTTGTTAAGATGTCAATTCTCCACAAATAGATCTACAGAATCAAAACAAACCAAGAAGAATTTTTAGAGACATTGACAAGCTGATTCTAAAATTTCTGAAGGAATAGACCTTCAAAAGACCTAAACTAGCCAAATCAGGTTTGAAAAAGAAGTTGTATAAATTCCTCTACATGATTTTAAAACTTACTATAAAGCAACAGTAATCAATACAGGGTTTTATTAGCATAACGATAGACATACAGATCAATAGAAAAGACCAGAAGTAGACCCACACTGAAATGGTTAATTATTACATATATGGTCAAAATTGACTCAATGGCTCATAGACCAAAATGTCTAAACTACAAATATAAAATTTGCAGAAGAAAACCTTCAAGAACTTCAGGTAAGCAAGATTTCTTAAACAGAAAGCCAAAAGGATAAACTATAAACGACTTAAACTGGACTTTAAATTGAATTTCATCAATAATAAAACCTTCTGTTCTTTCAAAGATACCATTAAGAAAATGAAAAGAGGAGCCACAGACTGGGAGGAAATATTGATAATTCATATAACTGACAAAACACTCCTTTCCAGAATATATAAAGAAAACTTATATCTCAACAAAAGGACCAGCAACCCAACCAAGTAATTGACCAAAAGATCTCAATAGACACTTCACAAGGGAAGAAATATAAACAGCCATTAAGCACATGAAAACGCAAATTAAAACCACAATGGCTATTATTCAAAAGACAATACCAAATGTTGGCAAGGATATGGAATGCTCATAAATTTCTAGTAGGAATATAAAATAGTACAACTACTATGGAAAGTGGTTTTGCAAATACTAATAAAATTAAGCATACATTTAGCTTATGACATGGCAATACCACTCCTAGGTATTTACCCAAGAGAAATGAAAGCATATCTCCACAAAAAGATGTGAACAAGAATGTAACATCAGCTTTATCATAATAGGCTAAAACTGGAAAAAGCCAAATGCCCTTCAATATATGAACGAATAAAAAAAATGGTGGTATACTCGTACAATGTTATACTATTCAGCAATAAAAGGAACAAAGTATTGATAGAAGGAATAATATGGACAAATCCCATAAACATGCTGAGTGAAAAACGTCATACACAAAACACATACACCAAAACCGTAGTGCATGATTCCATTTACATGAAATACAAAACAGGCAAAACTGTTACACTGTGACAGAGAACAAATCCAGCTCAGGGATTTGGCAGATGGTGGTAGAAGGGACTGACTTTTGGGATGAAGGAAATGTTCTATATCTTTGGGGGGTGAAAATGTTGTCAATCTTCACTGTGGTATGACTACACAACAGTTGTCAAAATGCAGGGAAGGAGTATTCTTTTAGGATCTATGGTAGGCAAGTGTAACTGGGTGCAGGGTGGCAGTGGGGGGGGGAATGTGTGGGGAGGGGTGCACATGGGACATGCCTCTATGGAATATAAAAGTGTTCATGTTAACATAGGGTGTTATCTCAGTGGGTGGAGACCTACAAAATATTAAACTCCCATCCTGGGGAGCGCTGCTACATTCTCAAATAGATTAGCAAAAATCTCTGGAATATAGAGGCAGTGACTTATAAAAGAGGGCAGGGGAGCAGATGTAGCTCAAGTGCTTGAGCACCTGCTTCCCATGTATAAAGTCCCAAATTCAATCCCCGGTACATGTAAGAGCAAAAACAAAACAAACAAGCAAACAAATGAAAAAACCAACTCAAGTGAGCTGGTGTAGCTGGCTGGTTTCCCACATATGAGGATCAATCCCCGGGCCCAATACCTCAAAAAAAGAAAAAAAGGAAAAAAGGCCAATATGCCAAGCCTCTGATAGTAATGCTTGTACCTATGTATCTATTTTTATAAAATTGAAACTTAGCCTAATAATAACTAATGCCTAAGAGTTCTCTCCCGAAAATCTCCTTGTTACTCAAATGTGGCCTCTCTCTAAGCCAAACTCAGCAAATAAACTCACTACCTGCCCCCTGGATTGGGACATGACTCCTGGGGATGAGTCTCCCTGGCACCGAGGGATTATTACCAAGAGCCAACCAGTGATGCACTTCGAAAAAGACCTTGACCAAAAGGGGGAAACATAAATACAAACAAGTTTTTAAAGTGAAGTGATTTCAAAGTGAGTCAGGAGGTCATTTCAGAGTTTTCGCTTATGCATATCTCAGGGAGATCTCGCTAACTGCCACAATAAACAAAGCCCAAATAGGAGTGCTCCTGGGAGCTCCAGAGACATCCAGACGCTATAGGTAAGGCACACAACCCCATGAACTCAGCACCCCGTCAGTGGGCATCACCTTGGAATAGATAATAATCCATTTACCCAATATAACAGAGTTAGGCCCACTTATACTTTCCCTGTACATGATTCTTCTACCCCTTTTATTTGAACCTAAAATTAGCGTTATACCCATTAAATATATGTCACAGAGACTTAAATCTTTGGTCTGTTCATATGCCCATTGAGCCCTGAATCTCAACAGAGTTGCAGCCAACACCTACTTTCCATTCATCGGACTCACCCAAGAAAACTAATAACAAAATGATGATGATGGACAACTCCCATCCCAAAAACCAAAGAGTATCTATAACTGCAAGCAAAGCAGTTCCTTCCATCTGCCCCATTAAGACCTAAGCCCCCTCTCAATCTGAAGCAGAGCAGGCATCATCATTCCCCAAATCCTCAAGATTGAGGAATGAACAAACATAAGGGGGGGATGCAACCGTAGACCAAAGTAGGTATGCTGTTATTGTAGTAACAGAAGAACCTATAAGGTTGATATAAAGATAGTGGTTACCAGAGGATCTGAGGAGAAGGGGAGAGAAGAATAGTGGAAAATAGGGCATTTTAGGGCATTGGAATTGTTCTGCATGATATTGCAATGACAGATACAGGCTATGGTACATTTTGTGAAAACCTATGAAACTGTACAGTACAAAGTGTAAACCATAATGTAAACTATAGACTTTGGTTAGTAGCAATGCTTCAATATTGGTTCATCAATGGCAACAAATGTACCACAATCATGTAAGATGTTATTAATGTGGGAAAACGTAGGAGGGGTACGGTATGGGTTATAGGGGAATCCCTTATACTTTCTATGTAACTTTCATGTAATCTAAAACTTTCCTAAAAATAAAGTTCATTATTAAAAAATGCAGAGACCTGCATGCTGAAAATGGGTGTATTTTATTTTATGTAAATTATATATACCTCAATAAAAGTGATACAAAAAAAAGAGTGGGCTATAAAGCCCTACCTCAGAGATTTGCATGATTCAATGAGACCATGTATATAACTAAGCTTAACCCTTTTTAAAATAAATTGTTTAATAAGTTACTCTAGCAATTACATTTGTTATTTTTTAAGAAAATATAATATGCTTCAAAGTCATATATATATGGTTAGCTAGAACTAATTTTTCAAATATAATAATAATATTAGTTGCTATTCTTAAAACATTTCTAATAATCCATGAGTTCCAAGAAAATATTATAATATTCTGAAACACTAGGACAAAGAATCCTCAAAGTCTAAAGGAGAGAGAATGTCTAACTTACAAAATTAGCCTTTCAATGAGCATTTTTTTAGAACAACCGCAAAAATCAAAGGTGACTTGCCTCCCTAATTAGCTTCTAAAAATACCTGAATGCTAGATAATAATAATCTTTAAGTAAATGAATCTTTTAAAAAGACAAAAATAAAAGTAAAATGGACTGTGCTACCAAGGAAATGATAATGCCTCTCAGTATAAAGGAAAAATACTAAGTCCCTGGACATAGTGCCCAACTTTTTTACTTAGTTCAACCATGACAAGACATAGTAAAAAAGATTAACTCCTACTCTCCTTGGAGGGGATCTTGGGGACAAGAATAGAACTAGCCAAGGAGCCTCCTAAATAGAGAACGCATCCATCAGAGTGGCATATTTTTTAGTTCAAATAAAAAAACAAATGTCATGAGGAGATCCAAGATGACGGAGTAGGTTACAGCAGGCTGCATTCTTCCTCAGAAACTGAGGGAAGGTACACAGGTTTGCCTAGCGTAAGGGAAGTCGAGGGACCACAGGGGTGATCAAAGAGGAGACAGGGGGCACAGACGGCTCAGGGAAGAGGGAAGCCATGGGTGATAGCGCAGGCTAGTCAGCACCCAGCTGGCTCCAAGGGAGAGGGAAGTCAGGGAGGTGATCTGCCTGGCAGACTGGCACCCAGCCAGGTCTGAGAGTAAGGAAAGCCATCAGGCAGCCAGGTGTGCATGCTAGTACCCAGCAGGCACTCAAGAGAAAGGGAACCATGGAGCAATCAGGTATGGGGGCTGTCACCCAGTCAGCTCGGGGGATGGGGAATAATCAGCAGATGGACCAGTGTCCAGCCAGCCCAGCGGGAGGGAGGGTGGATGATCAGTGGATGAACCATTGCCCAGCTGTCCAGGGACAGAGAACAGCCACCAGACAATCTGGGTGCTGCCAGTGTCCAGCCAGCTCTCAAGGGAAGGGGAGCCCCAGGGTAACTGGGAGTGCTGGCCAGCACCCAGCTGACTCAGCGGCAAGGGAAGCAGAGGGGTTGTGATCAGGCAGGCAGATCAGCTCCCAGTCAGCTCCAAGGAAGAGGAGATTCACAGATCAGCACCTGACCGGCTCCAAGAAGAGGGGAAGAGGGAGGAGATCAGGCGGGCTGGCAAACACCCAGCCAGCCCTGAGGAGAGAGAAGCCCAGAGAGTAATCCAGGGACTTACAGGCACAAACTAAAAAGCAGGAGGAGACACACAACATGGAAGAATTAATCAATGATGTCCAAACAAATATCCTTAATCAACTCAATGAAATGAAGGAAGAGATAAAGGATATCAAGAAGACGCTAGGGAACATATAGAAAAAACTGTAAACATATATAAAAAGATAACATCTTATGGTAATGAAATGCACAATCCAAGAAATTCAAAATACACTAGAAGCAAATAATAGCAGATTTGAACAGGCAAAGGAAAGAATTAGCAACATCGAAGATAGAACACCCAAAATAACACAGATAGAATAGACAAAAAGGGGGGGAGGAGGAATTCAGCAAGGACTCAGGGAATTGAGTGACAACATGAAATGCACAAACATGGATTATGGGAATCCCAGAGGAAGAAGAGAAGGGAAAGGGGGCAGAAGGAGTGTCTGAGGAACTAATGGCTGAAAATATCACAGCTTTTATGAGAGACATGGATGTACATGTCCAGGAAGCACAGGATCCTCCAAGCACAATAAATCCTAGCAGACCTACCCCCAAGAGTCATACTTATCAGACTATCAAATGCTCAAGACAAAGAAAGAATCCTAAAAGCAGCAAGAGATCAATCACATATAAGCAAAGCTCGATAAGATTAAGTACTGATTTCTCATCTGAAAACATGGAAGCTAGAAGGCAGTGATATGACATCTTAAGGTGCCAAAAGAAAAAAGACTGCCAACTAAGAATTCTGTATCCAGCAAAATTGTTATTCAAAAATGAGAGTATTCAAAATATTCACAGATAAACAGAAATTGAAAGAATTTCTCAACAAGAGTCCTGCTCTTCAAGAAATACTAAAGGGAGTTCTGTAGGTTGAAAAGAAAAATCAGGAGAGAAAGGGCTGGAGGAGAGTGTAGAAAGAAAAATTATTAGTATGAGTAACTAAAAGGATAAAATGAGAAATAAAAATATAATACATATGTAAGCCAAAAGGAAAAATGGCTAAGGTAAGTACTGCCTTTACAGTAATAATGTTGAATATTAATGGAGTAAACTTTCCAATCAAAAGACAAAGACTGGAAGAATAGATAAAGAAATTTGACCCATCTATATGGTGTCTACAAAAGCTCACCTTAGACCCAGGGACACAAATAAGTTGCAAGTGAAAGGTTGGAAAACAATTTTACATGCAAACAGTAACCAAAAAAAGAACAGGAGAAGCTACACTAATATCTGACAAAACAGACTTTAAATGCACAACTGTTGTGAGAGACAAAGAAGGGCACTATAATATTAAAAGGGATAATCTACTAAGAAGAAACAACAATCATAAATATTTATATACCTAACCAGCATGCCCCAAAATACATGAGGTAAATACAGACAAAACTAAGGGGAGAAATAGATGCCTCTACAATCAGAGTGTGGGATTTCAATATACCATTATCATCATTAAACAGAACATTTTAACAGAGGCTCAACAAAGAAACAGAGATCTTGAATAATACTCTAGAAGAACTAGACCTAGTGGACAAATACAGAACATTACACCCAAAAACAATAGGATATACATTCTTCTCAAGTGCTCATGGATCATTCTCCAGGACAGACCACATGCTAGGTCATGGAACAAGTCTCAATGAATTTAGAAGGACTGAAATTTTACAAGGCAATTTCTCTGACCACAATGGAATGGAGCTGGAAATTAAGAAAGGGTGGAGAACCTGAATAGGCACAAATATATCCAAGTTAAACAACACACTCTTAAACAATCAGTGGGTTAAGGAGGAAACTGCCAGAGAAAACAGTAACTACCTTGAAGTGTATTATATACCACACCATATCAAGATTTATGAGATGCAGCTAAAGTAGGCTGAGAGAGAAATTTATAGCCCTAAATGCCTATTAAAAAAAGAAGAAAGAGCTAAAATCAAAGATCTAACTGCACACCTGGGGGAACTAGAAAAAGAACAAATTAATCCCAAAGCAAGCAGAAGGAAGGTGTATTAGTCAGTCAAAGGGGTGCTGATGCAAAATACCAGAAATCTGTTGGCTTTCATAAAGGTATTTATTTGGGGTAGAAGCTACAGTTACAGGCCATAAGTTACTTCCCTCACCAAAGTCTGTTGCCACGTGTTGGAGTAAGATGGCTGCCGACGTTCAGCCTTCCTCTTCCTCTTAAGGCCCATGGTCCCAGCTTCTTCCAATATCAGCTGTAGGCCATTAGGCTCTCTAGGCTTTGTCTCTCTCCCCAGGGCTCCATTCTCTCCAGGCTCAAGCTTGCTTCTCTCCACAAGGTCAGCTGTAGACTATCAGGTGAATGGCTCATCTCTCTTCCCAGGGCCTCTGCCATGTCTGTGGAGCTATCTCTGTTCCTCTGTGTTCTTCTCCTATATGTTTACTTCCCAGGCTCCAGCTCAAAACTTCAAACTCCCTTCTCTGTAGTGTGGTTTCTCTGGGGGTGGGGACTCAATGTCCTACTGACATGGCCCAATCAAAGCCTGAATCATTATTTAATCAAGTAAAAGTAAAATCTCTGAATCCAATACACTCTAAAACACCCAGAGGAAAAGATCAGTTTACAAACATAATCCAATATTTCTTTTAGGAATTCATCAATATCAAACTGCTACAGAAGGAAATAACAAACATTAGAGAAGAATTAAATTAAATAGAGAACTTTAAAAATTAGAAAAAATTAACGAAACCAAAAGCTGGTTCTTTAAGAAGATTAATAAAACTAACAAACCCTTAGCTAGATTAACAAAGAAAAAAGAGAGAAGATGCCAATAAATAAAATCAGAAATGAGAGAGGGTATATCACCTCTGACGCCAGAGAAATAAAGAATATCACAAGAGAATATTAGATGAAATATTCAATTTTGATTGAAATGGACAGAATTTCTAGAAACATACAAGCACCTACACTGACAAAAGAAGAAAGAGAAGAACTCAACAGACCAATCACAAATAGTGAGACTGAATTAGTCATCATAAACCTTCTATGACCAGTTGGTTTCACAGGTGAATTCCACCAATCATTCTGGAAAGAACTAATACCAATCCTGATAAATCTCTTCCAAAAAATTAAAGAGGAGGGAACATTACCTAACTCAATCTATGATGCCCAAATCACCTTAATACAGAAGCCACAAAAAAATGCTACAAGAAAAGAAAACTACAGACCAATGTCTCTAAAGAACTTAGATGCAAAAAATCCTCAACAAAATACTTGCTAATCGAATGCAACAATACATCAAACAAATTATATGCCATGATCAAGTGGGATTTATCCCAAGTATGCAAGGATAGTTCCACATCAATCAATGTAATACACCACATTAACAGATCAAAGGGGAAAAAAATCACATGATCATCCCTATCAATGCAGAAAAGGCATTTGACAAAATACAGCATCCTTTTTTGTTAAAAACACTTCGAAAGATAGTAATAGACAGAAACTTCCTCAACATGATAAAGGGCATATATGAAAAACCCATAGCTAACATCACACTCAATGATGAAAGGCTAAATAAAGGCTTTCCCTCTAAGATTTGGAACAAGACAAAGATGCCCACTGTCACCATTCATATTTAACACTGTTAAGAAGTACTTCCTCATGCACTTAGGCAAGTAAAAGAAATAATAAGGCATCCAAATTGGAAATAAAGAAGTAAAACTTTCGCTATTTTCAGATGACATGATCCTATACATAGAAAGTCCTGAAAAATATACAACAAAGCTTCTAGAGCTGATAAACGAGTTTAATAAAGTGGCAGGATATAAGATCAACACACAAAGATCAGTTTCTGTACAATCATAATGAGCAATATAAGGAGAAAATCAAGAAAAAAATCTATTTACAATAGTAACTAAAAGAGTCAAATATCTAGGAATAAACTTAACAAAGATGCAAAGGACTTGCACACAGAAAATTACATGGCATTGTTAAAGGAAATCAGAGAACACCTAAACAAATGGAAGAATATTCCATGTTCATGGATTAGAAGACTAAATATTATTAAGATGTCTATCCTACCAAAATTGATTTACAGGTTTGATGCAATCCCAAAAAAAGGTCCACCAGCATTTTTTACAGAACTGGAAGAGCCAATTATCAAATTTATTTGAAAGGATAAGGGGGCCCAAATAGCCAAAAACATCTTTAAAAAGAAAAATGAAATTGGAGGAATCATGCTACCTGACTATAAAGCATACTGCAGAACTGCAGGATATTGTCACAAGGATAGATATACTGACCAGTGGAATAGAATTGACAGTTTAAATATAGACCCACACATATACGGCCAACTGATATTTGACAAGGCCATCAAGCCCACTCAACTGGGACAGAAGAGTCTCTTTAACAAATGGTGCTGGGAGAACTGGATATCCACATACAAAAGAATGAAAGAGGATCACTATCACATGGCATACACAAAAATTAAAAAGATGCATCAAAGACTTAAATACGAAAGCCAAGACCAAAAAGCTCCTAAAGATAATGTAGGGAAGCATCTATGAGATCTTATAGTAGGAAATGGTTTCATAAACTTTACACTCAAAGTGTGAACAATGAAAAAATAGATAAATGGGCTCAAAACTAAAACCTTTTGTGCTTTAAAGGAGTATGCCAAGAAAGTGAAAAAGCAGCCTACTCACTGGGAGAAAATATTTGGGGAACCACCTATCCAAAACAGGTCTAATATCCAGCATATATGAAGAAATCTTACATCTCAATAATAAAAAGATTTTTTAAATGGTCAAGAGATTTGAAGAGATACTTTTCCAGAGAGGAAATACAAATGGCTAAAAAACACATGAAAATATGTTCCACATCACTAGCTATTAGGGAAATGCAAATCAAAACTACAATGGGATATCATCTTACACCTACAAGCCTGGCTGCTATTAAAAAAATAAAAAAGGAAAAGAAAACTAGAAGTGCTGAAGAGGATATGGAGGAATAGGAACACTCATCAACTGCTGGTGGGAATGTACACTGGTACAGCCACTGTGCATGGTTTGGTGGAAACTAAGTACAGAATTACCATATGATCCAGCAATCCCACTACTAGGAATATACCCAGAAGACTTGAAAGCAGGGAAGCAGACAATTATTCACAATTGTCAAAAGTTGGAAACAACTCAAGTGTCCATCAATGGATGAATAGATAAACAAAATGTGGTATACACATACAATGGAATATTACTCAGCTGTAAGAAGGAATGAAGTATTGACACAGGCAACAACATGGATGAACCTCGAAGGCCTCATATTGAGTGAAGTAAGCCAGTCACTAAAGGACAAATATTGCACGATCTCACCGATATAAACTAAGGATACTGAGCAGATTCATGGAGGTAGAGTCTGGAAGATAGGTTACCAGGAGATAGAAAGGGAGTAGAGAGTGGTGAGCTGAACTTCAATCTGGCCAGAATCCATGATATGGTGGATGAAAGCCATTCGGCAGTGGACAGGATGGTGGTACAAAGGTGTGAGTGGGGTTGACGGTGCTGGCATGCGAGTGTAAGTGGGATTGAGGGGACGGGTTGGGCCATTAAGGAGCAAGGGAAAAGGCTGGAGGAAGGAACTGGTGAAATCTGGGGAGGATGAGGACTGTTAAGAATACAATTGTGGGAGTGTTCTTTTAGTATCTGTGGCAGAAGACAGCTACTGGTATAGGATATCAGTAGTGGGCAGATTTGTGGGGAAGGGTACATCTGGGATATGCCTCTATGAAACATAAATGTGTTCATGTTGTCATAGGGTGTTATCTCAGTGGGTGGAGAAACACACAATAACAAACAAAATATTTAAACTTCCATCCTGGGGAGGCCTGCCATGTTCTCAAATAGAGTGGCATGAATCTCTAGAGTACATAGGCAGTGCCTAATAAAAGGAAAACAGATCAATCTGTCAAGACTTTGATATTAATCTTTGTATCCATGTGCCTTAGTCTTGTAAAACTGAAATAATGAATGCCTCAGAGTTACCTCCTGAAACTCTCCTCGTTACTCAAATGTGGCTTCTCTCTAAGCCAAACTCAGCAAATAAACTCACTGCCTGCCGCCTGGTATGAGACATGACTCACGGGGATGAGCCTCCCTGGCACCAAGGGATTATTACCAAGAGCCAACCAGTGATGCACTTCAAAAAGGACCTTGACCAAAAGGGGGAAACATTAAATACAAACAAGTTTTTAAAGTGAAGTGATTTCAAAGTGAGTCAGGAGGTCATTTCAGAGTTTTCGCTTATGCACATCTCAGGAAGATCTCACTCACTGCCACAAAGAAAACCCAAACAGGAGTGCTCCTGGGAGCTCCAGAGACATCCATACACTATAGATAAGGCATACAACCCCATGAACTCAGCACCCCGCCAGTGGGCATCACCTTGGAATAGATGAAAATCCATTTCCCCAATATAAAAGAGTTAGGCTCACTTATAATTTCCCTACACATGATTCTTCTATCCCTTTTATTTGAACCTAAAATTAGCATTATACCCTGTATTAGTCAGCCAAAGGGGTGCTGATGCAAAATACCAGAAAGTGGTTGGTCTTTATAAAGGGTATTTATTTGGGGTAGAAGTCCACAGTTACCAGGCCATAGAGTGTAAGTTTCTTCCCTCACCAAAGTCCATTGCAACGTGTTGGATCAAGACAGCTGCCGATGTTTGCCAAGGTTCAGGCTTTTTGGGTTCCTCTCTTCCCAGGGCTGCATTTCTCTCTGGGCTTAGCTTCTCTGTTTCCTCCGCAAGGTCAGCTGCATACTATGAGGTTCTCTAGGCTTTGCTTCTCTCCTCAAGGTCAGCTGTGAACTCTCAAGCAAACGGCTCGTCTCTAACCCAGGGCTTTCTCTCCTTCCTCACCAGAACTCCAACATCAAAACTGCTCCAACACTGTCCTTTGCCATGTCTCTATCTTCGATTCCCCCGCCCACCAAGGGGTGGGGCTCAACGCCCTACTGACATGGCCCAGTTAACGCCCTAATCATAACTTAATCATGCCCAGATTAACAGATCAAATTACAAGCATGATCCAATATCTATTTTTAGAATTCATAATTACATAAAACTGCCCAACTGCTACATACCCATTAAATATATGTCACAGAGACTTAAATCTTTGGTCTGTTCATATGCCCATTGAGCCCTGAATCTCAACAGAGTTGCAGCCAACACCTACTTTCCATTCATTGGACTTACCCAAGAAAACTAACAACAAAATGATGATGATGGACAACTCCCATCCCAAAAACCAAAGAGTATCTATAACTGCAAGCAAAGCAGTTCCTTCCATCTGCCCCATTAAGACCTAAGCCCCCTCTCAATCTGAAGCAGAGCAGGCATCATCATTCCCCAAATCCTCAAGATTGAGGAATGAACAAACATAAGGGGGGAATGCAACCGCAGACCAAAGTAGGTGTGCTGTTATTGTAGTAACAGAAGAACCTGTTACATTGATATAAAGACAGTGGTTACCAGAGGTTCTGAGGAAAGAAGGAGAAAAGAATAGGTGGAACATAGGACATTTTAGGGCATTGGAATTGTTCTGCATGATATTGCAATGACAGATACAGGCCACTATACTTTTTGTCAAATCCTATAAAATTGTACAGTGCAAAGTGTAAACCATAATGTAAACTATAAACCTTGGTTAGTAGCAATGCTTCAATATTGGTTCATTAATTGTGACAAATGTACCACAATAATATAAGACGTTATCAATAGGGGGAAATGTGGGAGGGATAGGGGATGGTTTATATGGGAGTCCCTTATACTTTGATGTAACGTTTACATAATCTAAAACTTCTCTAAAAATAAAGTTTATTATATGAAGAAAAAAAACAAATGTCACAACATGAGACTGCCTATATTATTTCCATGGTCTGTCCTACTGATTATCATTCCAAGAAGCCAAACCAATGTGAACAAAAGCAGAAGCAGGAAAGGCAGAGCACTGGAAAGTACATTGAGCAAATTAACTGTGCCAGTTTTTGACTTGGATTGTTGTTAGCCAAGCTCTAACTGGAGAGGACTGGGAGGCTAGAGTGGCAAGGATGGGTTTACTGGAAGAGATGTAACTGGCCTTGAATGCCAAGCTGAGGAATTTAAAATACTGAAAGGGACAAGGAAAGGATTAAGGCAGTGAGACGACACAAGTTAACATTTTCCAGATTATTTATTTTTTAAATAATACAAGAAATTTTTCAAAAATTAGCAGTCATCCCAACAAAATGCCAACAGCTATGGGCCAAAGTTCAACATGTAAAACTTAATAACAAACCAAAGTGCAAAATTCTTATAGATAAGACTCAATCAATAAGGCCTTAATATCTGTTTCAGCTGATGCAACAAACTTCTCCACAAAACCACTAGGGTCCTCAGGTAGGTGCCATCAGTTTGGTTACTGGTTTCTGTTTGATGGCCTTTAGTGCCAAGCCTCTTAGTGTCTCTAAATGGTGCTACATAAATAAGTTTTCAGAGGACAAAGAACAGGGAAAAAAAAAAAAAGCATTCTGAGATTACTATTCTGATTAGCTAAGACAAATTAATATGTAATAGATCTGAGGTGCAAGAAGCATTGTGTTAAAGCAGACACACATAAACAGCAGTCAAATCACTTAAAAAGATATGGATCAAAAATGTGGTTGGACTACAGCTAGCATTGTAGTCAACAGTGAAAGACTGAATGCTTTCCCACTGAGATCAGGAACAAGACAAGGATGCGCACTGTCACCACTGCTATTCAATATTGTGCTATAAGTTCTAGCTACAGCTATTAGGTTTAAGAAATAAAAGGGACCCAAATAGGAAAGGAAGAAATAAAACTTTCACTACTCACTGATATGATGCTACATCTAGAAAATCCTAAAAAATCCACAAGGCTACTAGAATTAATAGACAAGTTCAGCAAAGTGGCAGGATACAAGGTTAATATGCAAAAATCAATAGTGTTTCTCTAGACTACTGGTATGCAATCTGAGGAGGAAATCAGAAAAAAAAATTCCATTTATTATACCAATCAAATATTAGGAATAAACTGAACCAAGGACATAAAGGACCTGTATTCAGAAAACTACAAAATATTACTAAAAGAAACCGGACATTTCTTTTGGAAGGACAAAACAATGCTAAAAGAAATTAATGAAGACCTAAACAAATGGAAAGGCATTCCATGTGCACAGATTAGAAGACTAAATATCGTTAAGATGTCAAGGCTAGACAGATTGATTTACAGATTCAACACAATCCCAATAAAAACCCCAACAGCCTTTTTTGAAGAAATGGAAAAGCCAATTATCAAATTTATTTTGAAGGGTAAGGGGCCCAGAATAGCCTAAATTAATGTCTTAAAAAAAAAGAAGAACAAAGTTGGAGGACTCTCACTTCCCGACTTTAAAGCATATTACTTAGCAACAGTGGTAAAAAGAGCATGGTACTGGTATAAAGACAGACAGAATGACCAATGAAACCAAATCAAGAACTCAGAAATGGACCCTCACATCTACAGTCAAGTGATTTTTGACAAGGTTGTTAAGCCCACACAGCTGGGCCAGAAAGAGTAGATTCAACAAATGGTGCTAGGAGAATTGGAAAGCCATATCCAAAAGAAAGAAAAAGGACCCTATCTCACACATTATACAAAAATTTACTCAAATAGTAGGTGTCTCGGGGTAGGTCTATTTGTGTTTATTTCTGTTTGGGGTGAGATGTCCTTCTGGATATTTATATTTATGTCTTTCAAAAGGGTAAAAAAAAACGATTATAGTAAGTGAAGGAGACCAGACACAGAGTACTACATATTGTATGATTCTATTTATATGAAATGTAAATATAAATCAATTTATAAAGATGATATAAGATTAGTGATAATGTAGATCTGAGGAAGAAATGCTAAGGGGTGTGGAGTCTTTCTTTTTGAAGTAATGAAATTGTTCTAAATTTTTTTAGATGAATGTACAACATTGTAATTATACTAAAAGCCATTGATTATATACTTTGGATTGAATAGCCACAAATACCAGCAATGTAAAGTGTGGGAAGCATACAGAGATTGAGAGGTAAGGAATTTTCTTGTTTGTTTGTTTTTTGTTTATTATTATTATTATTGAAATAATGAAAATGCTCTAATCATGACTGAAGTGAAGAATGCTCAACTATGTGATTATACCAAATACCACTGATTATACACTTTGGATGAACTGTATGTTTTATTAATATATATCAATAAAATTGACTTGTTAAAAAAAAAAATTAACTCAGAGACAACCAGCAAGATGGCAGTAGAGTAAGGAGCTCCTAGAGTCAGCTCGTGCAACAGGGCAGCTGGTAATCACCCAGAGCTATCTAAAGCACCTGTTTAGGGGCTCCAGGAGACCAGAAGAGCATCCTGCAACATCCTTGAAAGAATGGAAAGTGGACACTGCACATCTGCATAGAAGATTCGTAAGTAGAGCCCTCACGCCACAGAGGCCAGTGCCCATCCTTTACTGGCGGCACAAGCTGCCTCGGGAGCTATTCTGTAGCTGGAATTGGAAGCTCCACTTCCCAAAAACAGGGGAGGAAGAGACAACTGGGCACCAACTTCAGCTACTGATTAGTAACTTCGGCAGACTAAAGTATAATCCTAAGAACAGCTGAAGTTTGAACCTGTCCAAGTCAGAAAGAGGCCGGTAGCCGCCATTTTAACTCCACCTCTGGCACAAGGGGAGGCAGAGCAGGCTGAAAATCACAGCGCTGGTAGGGACCGTCTTCTTTCCATCTAGATCGTATTGCAGCTCTAGCCTAAGCCCCAGCCCCACCTCTGGCAGGGAGGAAGCTGGGGGAACCTGCGCCAGCCTCTCCAGGATACAGGCCACACCTCGGAGGCTGGTGATGATACTAATTGGGCAGCGCAAGTCACCTCAGGAGCTATTCTGTGGCTGGAATTGGAAGCTCCATTTCCCAAAAACAGAGGAGGAACAGACAGTTAGCCACCAATTTCACCTGCTAATTAGTAAATTCTCTGTTAGATAAAGTATAACCATAAGAACAGCTAAAGTTTGAACCTGTCCATGTCGGAAAAAGGCCAATAGCCACCATTTTGACTCCGCCCCCAGCCTGAGGGGAAGCCGGGCTGACTGAAAATCACAGTGACTGTAGGGACCGGTTTCTTTCACCCAGATCCGGCCTGCAGCCCTAGCCTAGGCTTCAGCCCCACCTTTAGCAGGGAGGAAGCCACAGGGCCCTGCACCAGCCTCTCCGGGTAACTGCAGGAACATTTAGCTGGCACAGACTGAATAGTCAGAAGTCTACTGGGGCAACTGTGGTCATTTTGGACCCGCGCGGCATAGATTGCTGCCCACACCTGCAGCTCCATCCCCGCCCCAGGCAGGGGAGAAAGGGGCGTGAAGTTTCATCAGTCTCTCTGGACAACTACAGTCTAGGCCTGAATGACTTGGATTATTACACCGGCTGTGGCTCCGTCCTGACCCCTGGCAAAGGAGAAAGTTGAGAGAAGCTTTATTGGTCCCTGGGGCAATGAGGGCAGCTTGAGCCTCCACAGCTTACAGCACCAACTACATCCTTGGCTCCTACTACACAACCAGCAAGGGAGAAAGGGCAAAAAAACCCTAAACTAAAGAGAGAAACTGCACCCAGAATAAATACTCTAGTAAGTCAGATGCCAAAACACAAACAAAAAATTACAATCCACACCAAGAAACAGGAAGATATGGCCCAGTTAAAAGAACAAGATAAGCCTCCAGATGACAGATATAAAGGAGTTGAGACAACTAATCATAGAAGTTCAAACAAATCTCCTTAATAAATTCAATGAGATGGCAAAAGAGATTAAAAAGACATTGGATGAGCACAAAGAAGAATCTGAAAGCATATGTAGAAAAATAGCAGATCTTATGAGCATGAAAGGCACAATAAATGAAACTAAAAATACACTGGAATCATATAATAGCAGACTTGAAGAGGCAGAAGAAAGACTGGTGAGCTTGAAGAAATCGCCTCTGAAAGCGAGCATAGAAAAGAACAGATGAAGAAAAGAATGGAAAAAATTGAACAAGGTCTCAGGGAACTAAACGACAGCAAGAGACGTGCAAACATACGTGTCATGGGTGTCCCAGAAGGATAAGAGAAGGGAAAAGGGGCAGAAGGAATATTTGAAGAAATAATGGTGGAAAATTTCCCAGTCCTATTGAAGGACATAGATAGCCATGTCCAAGAAGCACAACGTACTCCCATCTGAATAAATCTGAACAGACCAACTCCGAGACACATACTAATCAGAATGTCAAATGTGAAAGACAAAGAGAGAACTGTGAGAGCAGCAAGAGAAAAGCAATGCATCACATATAAGGGATACCCAATAAGACGAAGTGCCGATTCTCATCAGAAACCATGGAGGCAAGAAGACAGTGGTATGATATATTTAAGATACTGCAAGAGAAAAACTTCCAGCCAAGAATCTTATATCCGGCAAGATAGTCTTTCAAAAATAAGGGCGAACACTAATAAAGGATGTTCATGTGGGAGGGTGTGGGAGGTGTGGGGAGTGGGGCATATGGGAATCTCTATATTTTTTGTGTAACATTTATGTAATCTAAGTATCTTTAAAAAATAATAATAATAATAAAAGAACTATATATGACAAAAAAAAAATGAGGGCGAGTTTAGAACATTCACAGATAAAAAGAAACAGGGAGAGTTTATACCAAGAGACCAGCTTTGCAGGAAATACTACAGGATGTGTTACAGCCTGAAAAGAAAAGACAAGAGAGAGAGGCCTGAAAGAGTCTAGAAATGAAGATTATATCAATAAAAGTAACTAACAGTATCAAAAGTGTGGTGAAAATAAAATATGACAGATAAAACCCAAATATTCAGGAATAAACTTAACCAAGGATGTAAAGCACTTGTATTCAGAAAACTATAACTCATTGTTAAATCAAAAAAGATCTAGATAATTGGAAGAACATTCCATGCTCATGGATTGGAAGGTTGAATATCATTAAGATGTCAATTCTAATCAAATTGATATACAGATTCAATGAAATCCCGATAAAAATTCCACCAGCATTTTTTATTTTTATTTT
>JAQZBX010036154.1:0-24293 GCA_029593785.1 Cabassous unicinctus
TATTTTTTCATTTTTCTTATTGTTTGTTTGTTTCCTTGTTTTTAGGAGACATTGGGAACTGAACCTGGGACCTCCCATGTGAGAAGCAGGTGCTCAACTGCTTGAGCCACATCCACTCCCCTAAATATATATATTTTTATTAGAGAAGTTGTGAACTTACAAAACAGTAATGCAAATGTGCAGATTTCCCATACAACATCCCTCCACCAACACATTACATTTGTTACAGATTATGATAACAGCATCAGACTATTACCTTTAATTATGGTGTATGCATACATTTGGTATATTTTTCCATACCCTCCAATTATTAACACTGTACTTCTTTGACATTGATGCAAGAATATTACAATATTGCTGTTAACGATAGTCCATAAGCTACATTAATTGTATTTTTCCCATGCATTTCCACATTCTTACTACCTTGTAATAGTGATGTACATTTGTTCTAGGTTCACAGAACATTCTTGTATTTGTACTATTAGCCACAATTCTCATCCACCTCTGAGTTCACTATGTTATTCAGTCCCTAGATTATTCTCTAGTTTTCTTTCAATTGACATTTTACATCTCTAGACTACCCCTTTCAGCCACAATACCATTTATAAACCAGCTGTGTTAGTTTACTCAATATAATGTGTTCCATCAACTCTATTCATTTCCACATTTTTACAATCAAGCTTATCAAAACTTCTACATACATTAAGCATCAGTACCCCTTCTCAGTACTCCTCCTATCTCCTAATAACCTATACTCTACGTTTTAACTTCATGTGTTTATTTTTCATATTTAGTTCATATTAGTGCTTTTAGTTCATATGCATTTAGTTCATATTTGTCCTTTTGTGTCTGGATTATTTCACTCAGCATGTCTTCAAGGTTCATCCATATTATCATACATGCCCCAATTTCACCTCTTTTTACAGCAACATAGTATTCCATCCTATGTATATACCACATTTTGTTTATCCATTCATCAATTGATGGACACTTGGGTTGTTTCCATCTTTTGGCAATTGTGAATAATGCTATGAACATTGGCCCCAGCACCATTTTTTGATATTCTTATTGACATTTATCTTTAATAAACTTGTTAAGGAAGTGAGACACAGTTTGAAGCTGAACTTAATCTGTTTCCTTAGTGTAATATATATTATTATTACATACCCAGTACAATGTCTTCAGGACTGTACACTTAAAAATTTGACTAAGATCAATGTACAATAAATGCATTGAAAACTGTGTAGGATTTGCAAAAAGGGATTCTCTGTGAATAAAATATGAATATGTATTTTAAATATTTGAGTTTGTGCATTAAAGTGCACCTTTGTTAATAATTAGATAGTCAAGAAACTGATGGCTTTCAAACTACTAGTATACTCCTAAACTCTATTTGGAAAATAATAAAATAAAAAATAAGAATATTAAGATTTATACAAAGGAATATCAATAGTGTACAATGTTTGAATGATCTTCAAAATTATATATTTATCTTTATCAGATTGTATTTATGAAGCCTTACATTAAAAATAATAACTTCAGCTTTTACTAATTTAAATTAACTTAACCTAAAGTACACAATAAAAAGGAAAATAAAACTTTTTCAAAAAAGATTATTCTAATAAAAGGAATTACAATAAGTTTGGTAACATGAGATGCTATTCTGGAACATATGCCCCTGGTTCAAATGTGCAAGCTCCAACTTAACAAATGTTTAAAATATTTGAGTCTTGAAAACAGTGCCAAAATAAACTACATCTTTTCTAGAGATGACATATTTAGCTAAGCACGAGCAATATAAATCTTTCAACCATTTAATGTATTTGTTTAAAAGTCTCAGAAGCCACATGCATTTCCAATAAAACATGAACAAAATGCCGAAATCACTGAAGCCTAACAGTTGGCATATAAATCAGTTTTTAAAAAGGCAAATGTGATTTTTTTGGTATGTGTATGTCTTTGTATATATACAGACAGACATGGTATAGAGATCTGTATATAGATATAGATAGATAAATAGATAGGTTAATTGTAAATAATAATCAACAATACACTATTGTCTGAAAAATTTGGGTTTCACGCAAACCATATGTGAGAGGACAAAATGTGTAAGTTATGGTTATTTTATCATCTCATGCCTCATTAAACATAAATATTTAAAAATAGAAACTCAAAGTAATTATGATTTAAAAAATTTTGATGTTTAAAAATTCTATGCCACTATATCCAACATTAAAACTACAAAATGTTACTATTCTAACATTTTTGTGACATAAATTAATTCTACCAGATAAAAAGATTTATCTATCAGATAAAAAGATTCTTCAGTTTATTTCAACAGGAAAATATACAAAGGATTAACCTTCTCACTTAAAAAATAAGCAAAATATTTCATTAGATAATATATTAAAATATTTCAAATAATTTTAATAGATTTGTAAAAATATAATTAAATTTTGTCATATCTTAATAATTAACTAATAACCTACTATAATTGCTTATACCTTGCTTATAATTATAACTTGCTTATAACTGGCTTTATCTCTAACAGTTCCTTCAGGAAGTATTGTGAATGTTTAAATTTAAACTACCATTTAATAAAACTACACTGTCAGGTGTTAACAGAAGCCAAATTAAAAATATAGTACAAAGTAACTCAAGATTATTTTTTATTAACAATGAATTGTCACAATATAGCTAATTAGTGCAGGGAAAAAATGCTGCTAGTATACTATACAGAGGTAGGAATGATATGATGCTATTTACACAGGAAGTTCACATTATTGTACTTCATTCAAAGAAACGCGTACTATCTTGATCGCTAGAGAATTCATATGTATTCATATAAAAGAAATGGTACTATAATAGCAAAAATTACAAGAGTTAAAATCTTTGCTTTTATTTTATGGAAAGGTGTGGAGATCTGCGGTTGCATGGGATTTAGTCATAAGACCTCAGTTGTGCTTTCCCAGGTAACTGCCGAAGGGGCAGGTCCTGGTGCTATATGGCCGAGGCCATCTCCTCAGCCATCTGGTGTCCATAGTGGCCAAGCAGGTACTTCTGGGCTGGAAGAAGGTGGTGGTGTGCTGCAAGGGCATCAACATTTCTGGCAACTTCTACAGAAATAAGCTCAAGTACCTGTCCTTCTTCCACAAGCCCATGAACACTAGCCGGTCCTGAGGCCCCTACCACTTCTGGGCCTCCAACTGCATCTTTTGATGGACTGTGCAAGTCATGCTACCCCACAAGATCAAGTGTGGCCAGGCCATCCTGGACCACCTCAAGGTGTGTAAGGGGATCCTGTCCCACCACGACAAGAAAAAGTGGATGGTAGTTCCTGCTGTCCTTAAGGTTATACGTCTGCAGCCCATACGTAAAGTTTGCCTACCTGGGGCACCTGGCTCAAAAGGTTGGTTAGAAGTACCAGGCTGTGACAGCCACCCTGGAGCAGAAGAGGAGGTAAAGGCCAAGACTTGTTACAGAAAGAAGATGCAGCTCATGAGGCTGCAGAAACAGTCTAAAAAGAATGTGAAGAAAATTTACAAATACATAGAGGTTCTCAAGACCCAAGGACTGCTGGTCTGAGCCCAATAAAAACTGTTTATTCCTTAAAAAAACAAAACACAAAACAAAACAAAACAAAACAAAACACCTCAGTTGTAATTCCTAGCCAGTTCCTGGCAAGTTCCCAGCTTCTCTGAGTCTATTTCCTTATCTGTAAAATGGTCTTCTACTAAATAACAATAAAACTAAAATTATCATAGTTATATGGTTGATATATGTAATATTTATTATTATTATATGGTTGTTGATAGGCTCCAATGAAAAAAACAGATGTGAAAGGGCTTTGTGAATTATCAAGTGCTACAAATGTTAGTACTATCTTTTTCTTTTACTCAGAACTACTTATTGTTACATAGAGAAGTGGATTCTCATGTTATGATAGGAATTAGACTTGATGAAGTTTAAAGCGAAGTCAAGGTAACATATCTGAGCAGTGTGAAATATTTCTCAAGGTGCATTATTTTTGAATCTGTAAAGAACTAATCTTCAGAGAGCCAGGTTATTCTTTCATACAAAAAAGTAACGACTATTCTGAAACATTGATGGTAGACATTTGTAAGTACAAGGAGTCCATCAATGATAATATTAGACTAATACTTTGCATTTGTAATTTTGTGGACAACTCTCTTTCAAGGGGATGTATAAAATTTTTGACAGATTATCTACACTGAACAATAGTGGATGTTAAAATTGTTTAGTGATTTTAACTATAATACCAAGTGATAAAAAATGTTCTTCTGGATTTTGATTATAGGAATTGATCTTAAGTCAGATCATTAGGTACAGAAAAAGATGCTTGAAAATGGTAAAATGTTTTTATACTATACATTGTGTTTTCCATAACCGCCAAGCAAAATAACTCAAGAAAAGTTTGTGTGTTCTTCAGGACTAAGTTGAAAAGTCAAGTTTCTTGAGATTTTTAAAAGGAGGATTCAGGAATGGACTAGTCTTCCATATTTTGTGAAAAAACAAACACATACTCATACACACAAAAAGCTGTTTTTCTTTACTTACCTGTACCTTTTAGATGGCTTTTAAAAGGCACTGTTCTTAAATGTAGGGAGCTATTTATTACAGGTTTCAATTAGAGCCCAGAGACAAGACTCCATGCCTGACCACATTACTAAAAATTTCTTCTATTTATTTACTTAGGAGGACATAAATTATCACTGGTTTATGGGAGCAAATCCAGTTAGTTCATTTTTAGCCCCTGTTGTCCCCTAATTTATTTTCTAAGTCTTAGTTTAAAAATCATTAAAAGCAGGCAACATGAGTAAACTCAAAGTTTGAACTCAATGGGAAGGTTCTAACTGCCAGTTAATTTAAAGGATACAGATTTAATAAGAAAGATACAGGTTTATTATCATTAAGATTCTTTTGTCACCTATGAGAAAGCACCTTACCTTTTCCTGTAGAGTAGAAAAAATTCAGATAATAACCAGTGGTATGAGAAAGAGCGAAGCATTAATTTATTTGAGACTTTAATCTTAAGGATGAATTAAAAAAATGTACGGACTTGCTTACAACGTTTTTGCTGATTCAATCTCTACCCATCTATTTCATTCTGTTCCAGGCAAAACCCTTTGCTAATGGCCTCTCATTTATTCACTCTTAACAAAAGGAAGATATTTTTCCTATGGCCCAAAATATAACATCTCAGTTTTATATTCACAATTTCATATGCTTTGCTGTAACTTTTTAGTTATTTTTTAAATAAAAGAAAAAGTGGGTAACCTGAGGCAAGTTGTTGGTTCACTTTTTTCTAAGTCACTGTATACTACATATTAGACTCCTCTCCTCGACAAAAATTCAAATGTCAATCTAAATTAAGATAATCAAAAAGAATGCTTATCAGTTTGATAGCCTCTTGTCTTTTAGGATGGAGGCATGCTGGCACATGCTGATTTTCAAGGAAAAAGTGTCCTGACCTATTAAAAATATGACAATATAATTTACAAGTACACCTTAACAATCTCCTGTTTTTATTGAAAACAGTCTCCTTTACTTACAAAAATCATGTCTTGATGAATCTAATTTTAATGTAACAAACTCTTATTAAAGCAAGCTTATACATTTAATTCTTGGCATACATAATTAATATTATTTAATACTAACAAAGATTACAGGTGTGCAGTGAAGTAAGATTATTTACTCTTATGTCTGAGCCTCTCTCATCAGTTAAGAAATATACTTTATATTGAAATCTGCATGTGTTTGAAGTTTTGACCTAACACAGTAGGTTAAGGTTTTGATAATATTTACTTTGCTGCATTTTGATTCTGAAAAGGCCATATGTGAAGATATGATGCTGATGAACTTTACCATGTTTCTGTAAAGGTCTCTCAGTAAAAAAAATTATATTAAATTTCATTGAGATATAAAATAGTTACAAAATAAGTGGCAATTTTAACCTCCCAATGGTAAAAGTCTGTAGTTAATACATTTGGATAAATAACTCAACTCAGCAGCAAAGTGGTTAAACATTTGTGATTTGATTTTATCTCGGCTTGGAATGTGGTTGGAGTGTCCCACTTTTAACAACTGTTTGCTAAGTTAAGGCTTTAGTTTTTCACAGTGTTGAATGAAGCAGCCTGGTCACCAGATGTGATTCCTTCCCCAGATTGTCGTTTTTTTTCAGTCAGATCACTGTCCTAATGGTCCCTGTTCCAACCTTCTTCCTCAGGACGTCCACCAGCCTTTCCAATCTAAATTGGGGGTAGAGAGAGAATGGGAGGGAAAAAAGAAAACAAAATGCATGATTATTTTTAGGAATATTTTGGCTGAAAAATGACAGTATTTGGCTGTGACCATGTCCTGGTAGTCATGTTAAGAAACAAAGCATTTTTTTTCTTATACATTATACATAAATATTACAAATAAAGGGAGAGGAGAAACTGGTAGTCCTGGTAGTCATGTTAAGAAACACAGCATTTTTTTCCTTATAAATTATATGTAAATATTATAAATAAAGGGAGAGGAGAAACTGGGGCAGTGTGCCAAGTCACCTGATGAAAATAAAACCAAGAGTTAGGTGGGAAAAACTTCATGTCCCAGTAGCATGAAAAAAATTAAAATATATACAAATGATTTGACACTAATAAAACCTGACTTTCTGTACTACAATAAAAAAGTTTCTCTCCCTGAGTACTAGAAACAGGCTAGGAATTGCCTATATCCTTCAAGGCTTTTCAGTCGAAGAAATGTGATTTTTTTAGTGATTAAAAACCCATCAAATAGGGAGTGGATGTAGCTCAAGTGGTTGAGCACCTGCTTCCCATGTATGAGGCGCTGGGTTAGATCCCTAGTACCTCCTAAAAACAACACAAACAAGTGAAAATACCAACTCTTATTGAGGAGCAGATGTAGCTCAGTGGTTGAGCATCTGCTTCCCCCCATATCTGAGGTCCTGGGTTCAAACCTTGATACCTCCTAAAAAAAAAACAAAAAACAACCAAAAATCAAAACCCATCAAATAAACTGAAACTAGAGTCAAAAGTTCAGAAGCCCATTCTGCAATGTGTAGGGTGCTCTGTGGGAAGGAGATCACGTTCATGTGAATCAGTGAGTTTTGCTTGACAAAAGATGATAGAATCAGACCATTACTTTTTTTTAATGTTCTCTTAATGAAGACCTAAAGCCTCAACCCAAAATCTTTCTTGAAATCTTCCTTATAAGTGAAAATTATGCCCAGCAGCTTTCATTACATAATTTTCCCTTCTTGAACACTGTTGAATGACATAGTCTAGTCTGCTTCACATTTAGCCTCATTTATATGAATCTATGCATGAGGGTCCTTTGCAAATAAACATAGCACAGAGCTGGACACTGTAAAAATGAGGATTTTCTTAGCATCACATATACTGGTTTAGATAGTTTGAGGGTATCAGTAAGGAATGGACTAATCAACTGTATACAACATTGAAAACTAGTTCAAGTTAATTGGATGATTCTGCATATATCAAGAGGTTCTGTTAACAGAAAGCAGGATGTGAGACAAAATTCAGTGCATCAAAATTATTTTCTTTGAGAAATGTAATTATCATAAAATAAAAAGATGAATCTTGCTTAAGTTTATTACTACAAATTTCTCAACAATAAATTATACATCCACAAAAACAGTTTCAGAATACTGGTACAAATATCCAAAATAATAGAAGATTAGGACTACCTAAATCCTTTAAAGATAAATTTCACTAATTTGAATTGGGGAAGGAGGAAGAAAACTAGCACTCAATGAATTGGAGAACTGCAGTGTGAAATACAGAATATTCTTAAAGTGAATTGGAGATTATTGTTAAAATCTGAGAGTAACTTGAATTAACTGTTAACAAATGATGAGCCACTAATACCATTTCTCTTTATATATTATGTTAAAAGCCAGAAAATACTGCTATTTAGTTAACTATATCCCTCCCATAAAATATCATTTACACTATTAAATATTAGGGAAAAAACTTCCTCATAATGTAAAAGCAATTTACATTTGCTTTTTATTTAATAATAGCTATTATTACAAATTCAGAATCAATTGAGTATCAAATTACTGAAATGAAACTATTATTTTGGCTTCTCCTTTACAGACAGACTCTTCTTTTTTCTTTAAAAAAATACATTAGGATAGCTTTCCATTTAGAACTCTTACATCTTGCTAAGGTAAGAAGTTAGGAGGAAATACTTAAATACGATGTTTTGTAATGTCTCTACTATATTTCAACAATTACTAGATCAACCACATTCTCAGTTTATCCAGGTTGAATGATTTATGAAAATTTGATCTCAGAAATGAGAAAAATGTCAATTACTAGTTTTGCAAAAGCTTACTGAACTTCGGAAACACAATGAAGCACCTATTTCTCTGTAAGGATTGGAATACACCTGCCAAACGTGGGATGTGCCAACAGGAAGGTAGGTGTGTTTGTCTGTTGAAGTACTTTGCAGGATTTGCCTGCAGGCTATTCTTTACTGTCCAAATCAATAATATCCTTTTAAAAATTATGTAGCTCCCTAAAACAGGTTCCAATTGCTTTACATATTACTTAGAGATATTTTCTCCAAATGGTTCATGAAACAGGCCTGGGATAGGATTAGGATTTCTATATTTTAAATATGAAGACACTGAAGCACAGAAGTAAACACTTATTTAAGATTCTAATGTAAGACAGTGACAAATCTAGGCCTGTTTCCCTGTTTAGTTCAGAGCTTTTTCCACTAGGGTTTGAGTTACCAGAGACCTACAGATTTGGAATTATAATGCAATGGATTGTTTTAATAACATCTTTAAATGTTTTCCCTCATGTTCTTATTTAAATTGAGAAAGTACTTGCTGGTGTATTTCATCTACTATTTTAGAAATAACACATTATTAGAAAGCAAATCCATGACATTGTACACAATTAGGAAATAACAGTTACAATTTATAATTTGTTATAATACAATTTCTATATAAATCTGAAAAAATAGTCATATTTTAGGTACAGTTTTCTATCCTGAATTGAAACATTATTTTCATGTTTTCTATGTAACTCTATATACATATATATATATATATATATATATACTATAATGGAATGCATAATTTTCCACCAAGTAGATAAGCCATAAGTTATTAATTTTCCTATTTTGGTTTATATCCACTTTTCCTCTTAATGACTATGGTAGTATTATTCTGAAAGGCAAATAATACTTAATGCATACAGACTATGTGCTAGGAACTATGAGAAGTAATTTATGCACATATTTAATTTTCATTTTAACTCTATGAAGTAGATATTATCATCAGTTGACAAAACTCAAGGATATAGAGGGTAATCTGATCAAAGCCATACAGCTAGTGAGTTTTGGAGTTGGGATATGATTCTAGGTCTACCTGCCAAGTTCCTGATGTTTCCAATGTGCTATACTGCTTATAAAAGTACTGTGACTTTTAAGGCTTATTTCTTTTTGTGGGTCTGTATTACTTTTATTGACAAAGGGACAGCCTAATAGAAAGAAGTGAAAACAGGACAAATTCCTCATCAATCAAATGAATTGTACAGAAGTGAAAATCTCAATATTGACTCCACTTTTGAAAGTAATTTTTCTATTCGCCATTGACCAGATACTTTCCTTTCTAGAAAAACACTCATATTATTTAGGCAAAGAAGTCACCCTATAAAACATATTTGGCTTTTTCTTTTTTTGAGGTGAAAGAACTAGGGGGATTCAAGAGAGATGGATAATCATCATCCTCTACTAGACAGGACAGAAAAGCCACTAAAATGCACATATACATGCTCATTAAAGAGTACACTTATACATAGCACAAAAGAACACACATATACATGCTTACAAATAAGGGAAAATCAAATGGAAAAAGGAAGAACTGAAAAGAGAAAAGAAGAAAGAATATTCAGATTTAAAACAGGCAGTATTGATATCTTAAGATTAAGTTTTCAATCTATGAAATGGGATATCTTTTCATTTATTTAGGTCTTGTTTAATTTCTTCAAGCAATGTTTTATAGTTTTCAGCATACACGTCTTTTATCACCTTCGTTAAATTTATTCTTAGGCATTTTATTGTTTTAGATGCTATTGTATATGGGATTGTTTTTTTATTTCCTTTTCATTTTTGTGGCAGTTTGAGATTATGAATTCCAAAAAGAGAGATTATGTTTGTAAACTGCCCTGTTCCTCTGGGCGTGATACCCTTTAACTGTATTAGATTCAGCTGAGATGTCTTTGATTAAATTATGTTAAGATTAGGGCTTTGATTTGACCATGTCAGTAGGGTATAACTCAGTTTAGTCCTCAACTCACCCTCTTGGTGGGCTGATATAAACGGGCACTCACTCAAAAAGACACACAGAAGAAGATACAGAAGAAGAGAGAACTTTGTCAGTTTTGATCCTGGAGCCCTGGGAAGAGCTAAGCCATTCTCCTGATGGTTTATAGCTGACCTTACGAAGAGAACAGCGCAGCTGAGAAGTCCTAAGAGACGAGTCCTATGCCAACCTACAGCTGAGACTGGAAGAAGCTGGGCCCACAGAGTCTTAAGAGGAAGAAGGAAGGAGAGATCAGGAGGATCACCCGCCATCTTGCTTCAATATGTGGCTACTGACTTTGGTGAGAAACCAAACTTGAGTTGGATTCTTTAGAGCCTTGTAACTGTAAGCTTTTATCCCAAATAAATACCCTTTATAAAAGCCAACAGATTTCTGGTACTTTGCATCAGCACCCCTCTTAGCTGACTAATACAATGTTCATTACTGGCGTATAGAAACCCTACTGACATCTGCTTGTTTATCATGTATTCTGCAACTTTGCTGAATCTGTTCATTAGTTCTAGTAGCTTTCTTTTAATTTCTAATTAGGATTATTATGCCTTTTGACAGTAGAGAAAGTTTTACTTTTTCCTTTCCAACTTAGATGCCTTTTATTTCTTTCTCTTGCTTGATTGCTCTAGCTGGAACTTCCAGTACGATGATAAATAACTCTGGTGACAGCAGACATCCTTGTCTTCTTCCTGATCTTAGGGGGAAAACTTTCAGTCTTTCACCATAGAGTATATTTGTTGTGGGTTTTTCTAAATGCCCTTTACCATGTTCAGTAAGTTCCCTTCTATACCTAGCTTTCCGAGTGTTTTTATCCTGAAAGGATGTTGGATTTTGTCAAATGCCTTTTCTGCATCAGTTAAGATGATCTTATGCTTTCTACCTTCATTCTATTATTAATAAGGTGTATTAAATTAATTGATTTTTTTATGTTGAACTATTCTTGTTTTCCTGGAATAAATCCCACTGCTCATGGTGTATAATCCTTGCAATATACTGTTGGATTTGGTTTCCTAGTATTTTGTTAAAGATTTTGGTCTCTATATTCATAAGAGATATTGGTCTGTAATTTTCTTTTCTTGTGCATTTTTTATCTGGCTTTGGTATCAGGTAATACTGGCCTCAGAGAATGAATTAAGAAGTAATCTTCCCTCTTCTATTTTTTGGAAGAGTTTGAGAAGGATTAATGTTAAATCTTCTTTAAATGTTTGGTAGAATTCAGCAGTAAAAATATCTAGTCCTGGACTTTACTTTATTGGGCGGTTTATTATAACTGATTCAATCTATTTACTTGTTATAGGTCTGTTTAGATTTTCTAATTCTTTTTGCATCAGATTAGGTAATTTGTATGCTTCAAGGAATCTGTCCATTTCATCCAGGTTTTCAAATTTGTTAAGCATATAATTGTACGTAGCATCTCTTATAATCCTTTTTATTTCTGTAAGGTCAGTAGTAATATCCCCATTTTCACCCTGATATTAGTTATTGTGTTCTCTCTCTCTCTTTGTTGGTCTGGCTAAAAAGGCTTGCTGATTTTATTGAACTTTTCAAAAAGCCAACTTCTGGTTTTGTTGATTCTTTCTATTGCTTTTCTATTCTCTATTTCATTTATCTTGGCTCTAATCTTTACTATATCTTTCCTTCTACTAACTTTGGGTTTCATTTGCTCTTCTTGTTCTATTTTCTTTAGGTGTGAAGTTAGGTTATTGATTTGTGATCTATCTTCCTTTTTAACACAGGCATTTAAAGCTATAAATTTCCCACTTAGCACTGCCTTCCCTGCACCCCATACGTTTTGATAGGTTGTGTATTCATTTTCATTCATCTCAATATATTTCCCAATTTCCCTTGTGATTTCTTCTTTGACTCATGGGTTGTTTAATAGTGTGTTGTTTAATTTCCACATGTTTTTAAACTTTCCAGTTTTCTTTCTGTTACTGACTACTAGCTTCATTCTATTTTAGTCCAAGAAGATACTTCACATGATTTCAATATTTTTAAATTTATTAAGATTTGATTTGTGGCTTAATATATGGAAAATGTTCCACCTGCACTTGAGAAGAATGTGTATTCTGTTGTTGTAAAGTGGCGTGTTCTATATATGTCCATTAGGTCTAACTGGATAACAGTGTTGCTCAAGTTTACTATTGCCTTATTCATCTTCTGTGGAGATGTTATATCAATAGTGGTATATTGAAGTCTCAACTATTATTATAGAACTATATCTACGTCTGCCTTCAATTATGTCAAGTTTTCATCACATATTTTTGGGCACTGTTGTGAGGTTCATATATGTTTATAGTTATTATATCTTTTTGCTGGATTGAAACCTTTATCAATACATAATATATTTCTTTTTCTCTTGTAATCTTTTTTGACTCAAATTCTATTTTGTCTGACAATAATATAGCTGCTCCAGGTCTCTTCCAATTACTGTTTGCATGTAATATCATTTCCGATCCTTTTACTTTCAATCTCTTTGTGCTTCTCCACCTAAAGTGAGTCTCTTATAGACAACACAGAGATGGATCGTGCTTTTTCATCCAACCTATCAATCTCTACATTTTAACAGGGGACTTTAATCCATTGGCATTTAAGGTAATAATTAAGAAGGAAAGATTTAATTCTGCTGTTTAGCTATATCTTTTCTGTATGTCTTGTTCCTCAATTACTCCATTACTGCCTTTTTTAAGTTGCTGTTTTGAATGTACCATTTTGATTCCCTTCTTCTTTCTTTTTCTTTATATTTAAGTTATTTTCTTAGTGTTTACCTCCGTAATTACAATTAATATCTTAAACTAATAACACCTCGTTCCATTAGTACCCTCCTAGTTTCAGTAGTATACAAACTCTCTACTCCTATATATCTCTGTCCTTCTTCCTTTATATTGTTATAGTCTCAGATTACATCTTTATACATTATAGGCCAATTAACATATATTTTTAAATGCTATTTTACACATTTGCCTGTTAAGTCATATAGGGAAAAAAGCAGTTTCAAACCAAAACAACAATATAAGATTTTATATTTATCTATGTTCTATATTTCTTCTTATGGCTTTGAGTTATTGTCTAGTATCCTTTTTTGTTTTTTTAAACAATTTATTGAAGTATATCATTCATAGATGAACATACATAAACTATAAGTGTTCAGTAAACATTGTGATCTTACAAAACAAACGTGCATAACATCATATAGGGCTCCCACACATCACCCCCCCCGCCACATCCTGCATTGTTGTGAAACATTTGTTAACAAATCATGAAAGAGCATCGTCAAAGTATTACTACTAACTATAGTCCAAATCTTCCTCCCCTATATTATTTATTTACACCCCCCCCACCCATTTTTGCTGTTTCTGTGTCCATTCACTGGGCAACTCTCTGTGTCCATTTCCTGCCCTCTCTTCTCATCCTTCTCCTCCTGTCTTCACTGGGATTCGATCCTTGGAACTTCCGATGTGGGAGAGAGGCGTCCTACTACCGCCTGTGCCACTTTAGTTCCTGGTTTTTCAATGCATCTCATCTTGGCTCTCCCTTGTGTTACTCTCCTGTTATGTCATCATCTTGTTGCGTGGCTTGCGGGGCCTGGCAGTGCACCCGTGCATGGGGCCTGGCAGCCCATGCACCTTCTATATTTTTCTTTTTTTAAATTTTTACCGGGAGGTCCTGGGGGCCAAACCCAGGTCCCTCCATATGGGAGACAGATGCCCAACGACCTGAGCCACATCCGTCCCCCTGCTATATCTCTTAAGGTTGACCAAAGATACCTAGAGTTACAGTCTTTTCCCATACAGGATGGTCATATAATAAATCAGGCTTAGTTTATCACCAGCATTCTAAAAACCAGACCTAGGGAGAAAAACTATGTCTGGGGACACATGCATGGTTTCTAATATAGTGAATGTTTGGCTTACCCTGATTATCACAAAATCAGGACAGTGAGAATATTCACATTCTAGCATTCTTTTATTTCATCCTGAAGGACTCCTTTTAGTCTTGTAGCACATGTCTTCTGGTAATGAACTCTTTTAGCTTTCGTTTATCTGTAAATGTCTTAATCTCACCTTCAGTTTTGCAAGGTAATTTTGCCAGATACAGAATTCTTAGCTGACAGTTCTTTTCCTTTATGGACTTTAAATATGCCATTCCACTGTCTACTATCCTCCATGGCTTCTGGTAAGAAATCTGTTTAATCTTTTTGGGGAATCCCTCATATGTGACAAGTTGCTTCTCTCTTGCTGCTTTCAAGATTCTCTGTCTTTGGATTTTGACAATTTCACCATAACATATCTTGGTGTAGATCTCTTTGCAGCTATCCTGTTTGGAGTTCTTTGAACTTCCTGGATGTGTTTATTCATGTCTGTGATGGTTAGGCTAATGTGTCAACTCGGCCAGGTAACTGTGTCCAGGTGTTAGGTCCAGCAAGCACTGGCCTAATTTGTAATACAAGAGCATTTACGGACTTCGATCACCAGTGAGTTTACTGCATGGATGGCTGATTACATCTGCATCAATCAGGGAGATTGCATCAGCAATGGGTGACGCTTTTATCCAATCAGCTGGATGCCTTAAAAGGGGAAGTGATTTCAACATTCAGGGAGAATTTCCCAGCTCATCTTTGGACAGCCAACTTCTCCCAGAAACTCATCAAGGACCTTTCATTGGACTTTCACTGGAGCCCCTGGCTTGCAGCCTGCCTGTGGAATCTGGACTTGAGCATCCCCACGGTCGCGTGAGAGACTCTTACAAAATCTCATATTATTGACAGATATCTCCTGTTGATTCTGTTTCCCCGAGAAAACCCTGACTAATACAATGTCTTTCATCAGATTTGGGAAGTTTTCAGCCATTATATCTTCAAATACATTTTATGTCCCTTCTCTTTCTCTTGTCCTTCTGGGAATCCAATGATTTGCATGCTTGATGGTGTCCCACTGTTCCTTCAGGCTCTGCTCATTTTTTTATTTTTTGTACCTCAAATTGGATAATTTCTATTGTCTTTTCTTCAAGTTTGCTGATCCCTTCTCCTG
This sequence comes from Cabassous unicinctus, assembly GCA_029593785.1. Taxonomy (NCBI): domain Eukaryota; kingdom Metazoa; phylum Chordata; class Mammalia; order Cingulata; family Chlamyphoridae; genus Cabassous; species Cabassous unicinctus. Next base: position 15,409 of record JAQZBX010036154.1, read on the forward strand.
CCTGTTCAAACTGCTATTTAATCTGTCTAGTGAGTTCTTCATTTCAATTAATGTACTTTGTAGCTCCAAAATCTGTTTGGTTCCTTTTTATAATTTCCATCTCTTTATTTTGTTCAGACATTTTCCTAATTTCTTTTAGCTCTTGAACATGGATTTCTTTAGTTTATTGAACATATTCAAGACAGTTAATTTAAAATCTTTGACTAAAGGTTCCAATGAATGAGCTTCCTCAGGGATGGTTTCTAGCAAATTATTTCTTTTTCCTGTATATGGGCCATACTTTCCTAATCCTTTGTGTTACGTAATTTTTTTGTTGTTGTTGGAAACTGGACATTCTGTGTATCATACTGCTATAACTCTGGAAATCTCCCACTCTTCTGGGATTGCTAGTTTTTTGTTGTGGTTGAGAACTGGAGCTGTCAAGTTATGACTTTTCCAAATGAAAAATGGAACTAGAAGGGGGTGGGGGAGGTTTTCTGCCTCTTTAAGACTCCTCTGATGCTTTTGCTTTATGGAATTAGAACAATAGCCACACTCAGAGCCAGCCCCATAGTGATCTGAAGTCGCTGATCAAAGGCAGTGATCAGCAATCAGACTACAAAACCCCAGATTTTAGAGGACTAGGTCCTTAGAGCCCACCCTGGCACCAGAAAGCTATACCAGAGTCTGGGATGCAGTCCCACTTTGCCTGCCACACTGTTGGAGGAAGAGGAAAGGTAGTGCTGCATGGAAGGTGAAATTCACATGTATTTACTGCATTTTACCAGCCTCTTTCTCCAGCTCTTTCCTGGATGCTGCACAGTGTTCCACTAGACTCCAGAATTTCAAAATAGTTAATTCAGACATTTCCTGCCAGTTCAAAACTTGTTTTGGTGGAGGGACTAACTCCTGGAGCTCCCTACTGAGCCACTTTCCCACAATAGTCTCTCTTAATTGTAGTTTTTTGACCTAAAAATAGGTTTAATCAATATTTTAAATACACAGGGTTTTAACATAATCCATCATCCCAAACTCAAGATGATATTCAGGAAATAAAGATTACAAAATTATTATAGTTCTTGAGATGATTTTGGGCTAGTCCTGGGCAAACTGTGAAAATGGAAAAGGTTGTCTTTATTTTTCAAAAGGGTAAGCATAAAATAATTTGGTAATAATAATTATTAGAATGGAATTTCAATTGTAATTATTCTAGATAATTCTAAAAAAAAATATCTGATACTGAGCAGACTTTTATCTGCCATAATGGTACTTTTCTCATTTCCTATCAAGGACCTGTCCTGGTCTCTCATATTCTTTTCACATTGACTCTTAACATTTGCCCTTCAACTTTATTACAATAATAGTACATGACTAAAAAAGAAAAAGGGCTACCAAGTATGTCTGCACTTTATTATGGGACAAAGCTTTAATTCAAATCAATGAATCTCTAACGGAGGAATTTCAGCTATCAATTGATAGGTATCAAAATACATATATTTTGGGAATTACATTTTTTTCTTAAATGACACCAGATTTGTGACTATCTCTGCCTCCATTTAAGATTTACCCTAATTATTGTCAACTTGTATTTTAGGCCTGATCTACATGTATTATAAAAACAACAACAACAACAACAACAAAAATTTGGGTATATGCAGCCAACAATATTGTTTACTAATTGAATATTACTAATCATTTATTAATTAGTTTATTGATTTCCACTGTAACTTTCAAATTAATCAAATCTAATTCATTCCTCTCCCCAAAACCATTTTGCTGTATAAAAAGATATTTATAGTATCTGAAATAAAGGATAAAAGGAAATATAGGCATACTTTGCAGATATTGTGGAGTCAGTTCCAGATCACCTCAATAAAGGGAATATTGCAATAAAGTGAGTCACAGGAATTTGTTTTCTTGGTGTGGTGGTTTGAAGGTATGTACCTCAGAAAAACATGTTCTTAAACTTAATTCATTCCTGTGGGTGTGAACTCATTGTAAGCAAGACTTTTTGATGGGGTTACTTCTGTTAAGTAACCCAATTCAATCAGGATGGGTCTTAATCCTATTGCTGGATTTCTTTACAGCAGACAAAATTCAGACACAGAGAGAGCAATGGAGGGAGCAGCCCAAAGCTGAGAGTCAATAGATGTAGAAGAGAACAGAGAGGCCAGGAGAGGCCACCATGTGCATTGACATGTGTAAGAAGAGCCAAGGACCAAGGATCATGGGTAGCCAGCTCCAGAATGTCAGCCTTTGAGAAGAAAGTATTGCCTTGATGAGGCTTTGATTTGGACTTCTCTTAGCCCCACAAATTGTGAGTCATTAAATTCCTATTGTTTAAGCCAACCCATTGCATGGTATTTGCTTGAGCAGCCAAGGAAACTAAAACATCAAGTACATGTAAAAGTTATGTTTACACTATACTTTAGTCTATTAAGTTTGCAATAGCATTATGTATAAAAAAAATAATGTGGCATGCGGGGGCATACATGTGCACAGATGACACGCTGAGGGCAGAGGCAGAGCTGTGGAGCTGCTACCAGGTTTGCTTTTGGTCTACGCCACCTGCCTAGTGACCGCTGCAGCCATGGGAGTGCAGCCATGGGACCAGAGTGGTGGTTGCTGAAGCTTGAGGGTGGCTGTGGCAATTTCTTAAAATAAGACAAGAATGAAGTTTTCTATTTCTTAGCTAGACCTTCTGGATAACATGCTGCAGCTTCTGTATCAGCACTTGCTGCTTCACTTTGCACTTTTATGTTATGGAGATGGCTAGCTTCAAACTTTTCTTCTGTAGCTTCCTGACCTCTCTCAGCATTCATAGAATTGAAGAGAGTTAGAGCTTTGCTCTGGGTAAGGCTTTGGCTTAAGGTATTGTTGTGGCTGGTTTGACCTTCTAATCAGAACACTAAAACTTTCTCCATATCAGCAATAAGGCTGTTTCACTTTCTTATCATTTGTGTGTTCAATGGGGTAGCATTTTACATTTTCTTCAAGAACTTTTCCTTTTCCTTTTCCTTGGCTAACTTGGTGCAGAGGCCTAGCTTTTGGCCTATCTCAGCTTTCAACATGCCTTCCTCACAAAGCTTAATCATTTCTAGCTTTTTTTTTTTTTACTTTTATTTTTTTAAAATTTATTTATTTCTCCCCACCCCCTTGCTGTTTACACTTGCTAAGTCTGTTCGTCTTCCTTGTTTCTTTAGGAGGCACTGGGAACCGAATCTTGGACCTCTGATGTGGGAGGGAGGCGCGTAATCCCTTGAGCCACCTCCGTTTCCTGCTTTTGTTGTGTCTTTCATTATGTTTTTCTTCTTGTGTCTCTTGTTGCAATCATCTTGTTGCATCAGCTTGCTGCACCTGCCCGCTGCGTCAGCTTGCTGCCTTGCTTGTCTTCTTTAGGAGGCACTGGAAACCTCTGCTCCCTGCTTTGTTGTGTCTCTCATTTTCTTCTTCTTATGTCTCTTGTTGCATCAGCTTGCTACACCTGCCTATCGCGCCAGCTTGCTATCTTCTTTAGGAGGCACTGGGAATCGATCCAAGGACCTCCTATGTGGTAGGCGGGAGCTCAATCGCTTGATCCACATCTGCTTCCCCATTTCTAGCTTTTGATTTAAAATGAGAGGTGTACAACTCTTCCTTTGATTTAAACACATAAAGGCCATTGTAGGGTTATTATTGGCCTAATTTCAATACTATATCTCAGGGAATAGTGAGGCCTGAGGAGAGGGAGAGAAACAGTGTAGCAGTTGGTGGAGCAATCAGAACACATACAACATTTATCAATTAAGTTTGATGAGTTTATGGGCATGGTACATAGTGCCCCAAAACAATTTCAATAGTAACATCAAAGACCACTGATCAACATTTGTTTTAACCTCAAAAATAAATAAATAAAATTAGCTGCTGCTAAAAAAAAAATCACTGATCACAGATCACCATAATAGATATAATAAAAATGGAAAAGTTTGAAATATTATGAGAATTACCAAAATGACAGAGACATGAAGTGAAAATGCTGTTGGAAAAAGGGCATCAATAGATTTGTTCAATGCAGTGTTGTCACAAACCTTTAATTTGTAAAAAACGCAGTATCTGTGAAGCACAATAAAGCAAAATACAATAAAAGGAGGAATGCCTGTAAGATGGAGAGATTAATTTCACTTTCAGATATATAAAGCAATATCATTCATTCATTGGAAATATTTCTAGAGTATTTATTTTGTGAATAGTACCTTCTGAACAATTGTGTTCTACAAAATTTTCTAGGTGTATATACTGTAGATAAATATTACATGAAGTGTATTTACAAATACAGAATTCTTCGTAAAGCTGGACCATAAAAGGAATTCTCACCATAGCAAGTTATGATATAGTGAGCTCCAGTTTATAACCTTTTTCAAGTGGTTCTAAAGTTTTAGAAATTGTAGACAATCGGCTGTATTTTATGAAGCTAGTGAGAAAGTGTGAATAAGCTCACATTTTATTTACTGTGCATCTTAGTTTATTTACTGTTTTATTTATTTGCACCTTGAAATTAAGCAATAAACTTGGATTTTTCTTTGAGATAAAATAGAACATGTATGTTCAACTGTGCTTAGATTAGATAATCTAAGATGATCTAAGCTTATTCAATGTTACTAATATCCAAAGTAGACAAGACACTGAAAAGTTACCTATATTTTAAACAGAATAACAGTTGCCACCTTCAATGTAACCTTTGATAAATAAGGCTCACCAATCACAGTATCAATTAGTATCAATTTAGATGAGAACTGAAAATAAAATTTAGATATGTAACAATCAAAATATGCAGAGTATTGCTTTCTTTGCTTTTCTTTCACACCATTTAAAAACTAGAACACAAAGAAGAATTAAAGCTATTTCCTTCTTTCAGTACCTCTAAGGTAATTTTATTTCATAGTTTTGGATTTTAAAATAAAAACTTTGGTGTAATTTCTCTCAGAGTTTAAGACTTTGTTAATAAGTTAAAAGGCCCACAGAATTACAATTAGTTTGTGGGAAAACTAATGCAGTGGATGGTAGTCTAATAGGAAAATATTTTCAGAAGATGGAGTTATTTTGCTTAAGCCCCTACCTTACTATTAGAAAGTCATTGAGATAACAGGAACAACTGGAACAACTGATAATTTTGTGGGGCCTTTTCTCTTTGTCTGAGGATATTTAAATCACATGTAATATTCCCAGGAAATTTCAACACCAATAACAAGCCCATGAGGTTCCATGAGGACAGAAACAATGTATATTTTATTCATTACTGTTGACTTAGAAATTAGCAGAACAGGCTCTCAGAAATCAGTAGGATGTTGCTTATGAATAAACACACACAAACATACATATGCTGGGAAAAGAGAGTAAAGTAACTTCATTTACATTCTCAATTCTAAATTAGTGGATTGAAATTTTGGTGATGACACTACCCCACCTCCTAAATATAGGTTTCAAAAGTAAAAGGATGGGAAGCAGATGTGGCTCAAGCAATTGGGCTCCTGCCTAGCATATAGGAGGTCCAGGGTTCAATTCCTGGGGCCTCCTGGTGAAAAGCAAGCTGGACCGCGTGGCAAGCTGGCCTGAGGGGAGTGCTGGCCGGCACAGAGTGCTGGAATGGCAAGATGAGGCAACAAAAAGAGACACAGAAAAGAGACAATAAGAGATGCAGCAGACCAAGGAGCTGAGGTGGCGCAAAAGATTGAGCGCTTCTCTCCACTTCGGAAGGTCCCAGGATTGGTTCCTCGTGCCACCCAAAGAGAAGACAAGCAGACACAGAAGAACACACAGAGAGCAGACAGCCAGCACAAAACAATGAGGTGGGGGTGGAATAAATAAATAAATCTTAAAAATAAATAAATAAAAGGAAGTAAATTATTCCATATAAAGATTTGTAGCATATACTTTATTTAGTCAAGGGCTTTTGCAGAAGTATATTAAATGATACAGCATTTATCAGAAAAGAACAGGATTCTCCCACCTTAAGTGGTGGGAGTTTGAAGAGGGGGATTGATAGGAGAGATATTAAATGCAATTTCACCCTAAGTAAGAACTAAGTAAAGGGCTAGCCTCTTTGTGTCAGAAAGAGTTAAGCTAATGTGATACCAAGGAATTACTGATTCTGAAAACTTGCATCTTTAGGCTCTATTTATTGACTGAGTAACTTAGGAGAAAAAGTGAAGTATACAAAGGAATAAAGTTGCCATGGACATGGACTGCTTATGGATATTTTATGGGAGAAACGTCAGTTCAAAATAAGAAGGCACATGACAATGTAGGAAAAAAAACTGATAAGATCATTTTTGATTTCTAAACATTTGAAATAAGACATGTGGTAGGTTGAATTATGTACTCAGAAAAACATGCTCCTAATCTTAATCCATTCCTATGGATATGAATAGGACCTTTTGAAGATGTTATTTTTGTTAAGCTGTGGCCAACTAAATCAGGTTGGGCTTAAATCTAGAGTTCTTTATAAATAGAATGAAATTTAGACATAGAGGGAGCAAGCCATGGGGAGGAGTCAGAAGCTGGAAGTCAGAGGGAACCCAGACGAGCCCTAAAATTTTTATATAAATAAGAGAGAAATCTTTCTAAAAACACCAAAATTTGGTTCAGTAATATAACCACGAGAAGGCAGACTGCTCTGAAATGTTTATGAAGTCTACTACTCAGAACATTATTTAGTTAGAATTGCTATCAAGACAACACATAAAAGGGAAAATGTTATAAAGACCTTTATCATATATGTAAAAGAATGGAACAGGTTTGTATTTTCAAACAAAAACACATTTTATGTACTTTATAGACAAGAAATTCTGGATGCATAAAAAGACTAGCATTTCTGACTGAATTTCATTTCTTTCTGATTTCTCCTTTTTATATGCCACTTGTAAATGTAATTTCCATTCTTTAATATCCAATCACTTCACAGTTAATACTTTTCAAGCACCATAGAAGACTTGAAATTAAATTACATACATCTTTCTTTTATGTGTTAAAGTGTCAGTATTAAGGATTAATGGGCTTTATTCTTAGTGCTTGGATTATTCCTTGGTATAAATTAGTGACATAGTGATACAGTAACTCTTTCAAGCTCACTGGACACCATTTAGTAAACTGTAACAGGGATGGAGTTTCAGCGATCTTAAATGTGAATTTTACTTATGTTCAAATTTGTTAACAGCAAGTTATTTATTGAGATTGATTTTTCATTTGATTTTCTTTAAACTTACAGTATTTATACTGCTAGCAATACACACACTTTTTTTTTTTTTTGAGGTACCGGGGCCGGGGATTGAACCCTGGGACCTTGCATGCTGGAAGTTGGAGCTCAACCACTGAGCCACATCGGCTCCCCTGAGTTGGTTTTTTCATTTGTTTGCTTGTTGTTTGTTTTTGTTTTTAGGAGGCAGCAGGAACTGAACCTGGGATCTCCCATATAGGAAGAAGGCGCTCAACCTGCTCCCCTCACACAGACTTTTATAATCTAGAAACCCTACTCTAAATAAGGCCTCAGATATTTATAATGATTATAATTTATAGACTAGTAGAGGGCAATTTGTAAGGCCAATGAAAACTATTTTTGTAATCATAATTGATAGAGTAATTCCCATCTGAGTAAAGCAGAGAACAGCCTCAAACCTGCCTCCTGGTAAAGCTGATAAAATCCTCAATGACTTTCAAATACTTTATAACATATGATACACAATACATGAAAAGTGTAATTTATTGGTATCTTTCCTTAGATTAGATTAAGCTTGGGCAATGTGGTAGTGTTTACATCTTCTGGTATAGGTTTTGATACCTAAATTTGGCAGAAATACTTTTGAGTAAATTACCTGAACAGTATTGAATAGTTGCTATAAATCTTTGTTAAAAGTCCATCCTTATTAGGTTCCTTTTAAAGTAAAGTAATTACTAAAATTCAGCTGCTTATATCTGGACTTTTAAATATTCACTCACCAGACTGATTTAGAAAATTCTTCCCAATCTGAGTGACATCATCTCAGGAACTGATCTGCTGTTTGCCCAGTAGAGGAGTTGTATATTGCCTTTTGAATAATGATACTTCAAACTGCAACCTTGACATGTGGCTCATCTTTGCATGGCTTGAGATATAGCTCTTAAGAATAATCTTTATCATTCAGAATAACTTTGGACATTCTTCTTTTTTTTTTTTTTTTTTTTTGAGGTACTAGGGGCCAGGGATTGAAGCCAGGACCTTGTATTTGGGAAGCTGGCTCTCAACCACTGAGCCACATTGGCTCACCTGAGTTGGTTTTTTCATTTGTTTTGCTTGTTGCTTGTTTTTGTTTTTTTTAGGAGGCTCCTGGAATCCTCCCATGTGGAAAGCAGGTGCTCAACTGCTTGAGCCACATCCGCTCTCACATTCTGACTTTTAATACTAAACTCCATGGAAAGAATTTATATAGAAAACAGGGTTAAATAATCTAAATTGCTATCATTCCAAAGAAATGCTCATGGATATTTCTATTATTCTCAGGGAAGAATCCTTAGAAGGCCTTCCCTTCTTTTACTCTTCAGTTCTTTGAAGTCAATTTTGATGAGTTTTATATCTTCTACCTGACAATACTGTTCTCAAACCCAACTTAATATTTTTTTCTCATAAGTTTATGTTAGGGTTACATCAAAAGAAAATGACATTAGCTCTTAGCACTGAACTAAAAGACATTCTGTAATGGCACTGTGTAGTTTCTATCTCTTAAGCAGAAAACCTTACAATATCGACTTCTTTCTCCTTCATATCTCTTTTGTCACTAAATCATATTGTTTTTCTCTATAATATTTCTGAAATCAATCCCTTCCTCCCATTCTCACTGCTTCTGTTTGAGACCGGGACACACCATTTGTCTATATTATTATTATTATTATTATTA
>JAQZBX010036155.1:0-24289 GCA_029593785.1 Cabassous unicinctus
GAGGAACCCAAGAAGTCTGAACCGTGGCAAATGTCGGCAGCTGTCTTGCTCCAACACGTGACAATGGACTTTGGTGAGGGAAGAAACTTATGCTTTATGGCCTGGTAACTGTGGACTTCTACCCCAAATAAATACCCTTTATGAAAACCAACCCATTTTTGGTATTTCACATTAGCACCCCTTTGGCTGACTAATACAGGGGGGGATTGGCACTTTGGGATTTTTTTTTTCATCCTCCAAACTCTTTGGTGTAATGCCCTAGAAACAGTTTGCTTCTTTCAAATATTGCTTGTCTTTGTGCCCCACCTCTTCTGTTTCTCAGAACCAAAGGAGGTCCAGGAAGCTCCTGCCACCAGCAGGTATATCCCTGTTACTTCTGTTGTAAACAAAGGATTGAGGATTTGCACTTCAGAGTGTGCCCCTTAGTTCTGACAAGGGTCATTTTGCTGCATGTGTTTTCGATATCACAACCACTGACTCCTCTGCCAGAGCCTCTTCTCTCCATATCCTCTTGCGCGCCCCTCTGACCAGTCTCTGATGCTTTGTCCATCCTTCCTCTATTGTGGGATCTAGGATTTGGGATCTCTCCTGGTTACACCAAAATGGAATTTGTTTTTTCCATTAAGAGAAGTAGTAATGATTTCTATTACCCCTCAACTTTTTTCAACTACCAACCTTGAGAAAAGTTTAAAAATAATATGATGAACAATAATATACCCTTTACCTAGATTCAACAATTGTTACATTTTCCCACATTTGCATTACCTCTATATATAAACACTTCTTTTTTTGCTAAAACCATTAGAAAGTAAAGTTGCAGGCATCATGACACTGCATCCCTAAATACTTTAGCAATCACCTCCTAAAAATAAAGACATTCTCCTACATAACTGTATCATTATCACATTTAAATGAATTAACATTCATTCAATACATGATTTAATATATAGTACATGTTTACATTTCCCCAGTTGGCCCTGAAATGTCTGCTTTTTAAAGTACCTATTTTTACTTTTTCTTGTAGTAATATATATACAACCCCAAATTTCCCGTTATTTTTTTTTATCCAGAATTCAATTAGCGTTCACATATTGCATTTGGTTAGGTTTAATTAAATCTCTTTTGATTCAGAACTGCCCCTTCTCATCTTGTTCTGTTTTCAGAGCATTTTATTTTTGAAGCGTTCAGGCCAGTGGTCTGATGGGCTGTATAAATAATGCTTTCTTTACGTGCCTACATACAAACTGCAAGTCACTTAGATTCTGAATGGACACAGGAATTCCAAGGTGATTTTCATTAACATTTTAAAAAGATAAAACTCTTCTGTTTGAGGTGTGTGCTCTAGATTTCCCTGTGTAGGTTTTGGAGACAGACCAGAGGAAGCTTTTTCCTGATGCTCCTTAAATTCCAAGTAATTTCCTATAATTACCACCTTCAATAGCTGTAACAGACACTCTGGTTGTCAAGTAAATGGGTGCACGTTTTATTTTAAAAGTTAATTTTTATTTTCCTCTAGTTTACCTGCAGTAAACTATTCTTTCAAGAGATAGTCTCAAGCATATTTATGCTCTCACCTATTTACATCTCTCCAATATATGGAGTTTTCTCTAAACTCATTTAAGTTTTACCCATTTGATTTCTTAATGTTGCCTATTTTCAAACAGGGCAAGAACAGTCAGTGGTAGAAAACAGACCAGAACTAACACCTACACCCACACAGTTGCAGGAATAAGAAAAAACTCCTTCAAGTATGTTTCACTTCTACTTCTTTGTTTAAGCAATTCTTATTTGACACGGATTTAACTAAATGTGTAGGTTTAGAGGTGCCAAAATGCACAGCCATATGATACATTTCAGTTCTGGGATCTTGAAGACAATTTCAGAGAAACCTCTTGCTTAATTGCAAAACCATATTAACCTATAGTATCATTATGTATCTTAACAACTCTCTGAGGTAGTTGAGAAAAGTGGTGAAATCTCTATTTTTCAAACAAAAATTTTGAGGCTCAAAGAGATGGGCTTGACTTACCCAGGATCTCATGACTACCACGTGTCAAGGATGGGATTCAAATCTGATTTCAGATTGCATACCAAAGATTTGCTTCGATAATATAATTTGAATTTACACAATCATTCTAGAGTCTTATATATTTTGGCAAAAATAATTGTTTACCATAGGAATGCTTGGTAAACACATTACCAGCCCTCATTTTTAAATAGCAAACTTCCCTGACCATTGGAGAGAATGTGTTACCATGACAATCTGAGGATATTCTCACATCTAAAGGCTGTCGCTCAACAGAGGGCACCAATGAGGCTGCCTTCTGGTTTGGGCAGATCTAAAAAAGCATCAATCCAATCTGTACATGCTTCTTTAAAGATGCAGCTGAAGCAGCTAATATATTCCACCCTGATCTCCAATAATATTCAATGTTAAAGGTTTGGTTTTACTTTTGCTTTTCACCTGAAAGGTGACAATGATCATAAAACCTACAAAAGGAAGATCTGGAGGAACCAATCATAATAGGTCTTCATGCTCCATCATGGGTTTGCCTATTTTGTTTATTTTACTGATTATAGGGACTTGATAGCTCAGAAACATCAGAGTCACCATTTGTTATGAGTAAATTATGAGTAAATGATATAAATATTCAAAATTGTAAATGAGTTTCTTTATGACCTCAAATTCCTTTTCAGCAAAATAATAGTAGTGAGTGTGTATACATGTGTACACACATACACATACATCCATGCACATATATACATATATACACACATGTATATTTGTTTTCTTGTGTGTGTGTGTTTTTAAACTCAAGGTTGACAATATAAAACTCTTCCTATAAGATAAAACTCAAAAATAACCCAAACTCTGTGGCAAGCAGACTATCCCTTTCAGAAGAAGAAAACAATCCTGCATTTATTATCAAGTTTCTTTCTGGACTGTCCTCATATTTCTTATAAAACACAAGAAAGGTTTCCTGTACAGAAGTAGCCATTTTCTGTTTTAATTTTGTTAGAATGTATTTCACTGCACTTATGAATAGGATTAGATGGTATATAGACATAGAAACAGCACTTGGGGACGGCTATTTGCAAATGGTACATGAGTTCTTTTATTATCTAGCTTAATCACAGCTCTCTCAATTAGTAACTTTTAATTTGCAGTGTTTCCCATCTCTAAATCTGTTTAGTACAATTAAGTCAGTTCTAGCAAGTTTTGAACACTCTTTTAAATAACCGGAAGCTTTGTGCTTTAATGCCCATAAGGTGCCAGTTCTCTAGGGCAGAGGCCAAGTCTTGCTCAGATTTGTGTACCCAGCACAGGACCTGGCACAGAGCAGGTGCTTAGTAAGTGTTAGCTAAGCAGAACTGTCCTCAGTTAACTAATGGGGAGAAGAGAGAAGACGGCATTTCTTTACTGAAGTGATTGACCCAAAGAGAAACCAGTTCAACTTTACGTGGACTGTACACACGTTAGCTCCCAAACAAGGGCCACTGCACCTCTGTGAAATAGCTTCTCAGGTCATTCTCCTCACCCACACGTTCAATTCCATCTCTTGTTTTGAGCATCTTAAACCAAGTTCTCTCTCCTCTATTCATGGAAGAAGCACACCCACATCTACTTCTTTTGGGTGAGAGGAAGATATTTAAAATAATGACATTTTAAAGTTTGAACGAAAATGTCAACCAGAGGTGATTTATGACGATTTCCTTTCTATGACTACTCTAATTGTAGATGGCAATTTCTTAGGAAAAGCACAAGCACTCTTTCACAGCCAAAAGTTTTTTGCAAACACAATTCTGAAAATATTTTGAGTTTAAAAAATTGGCAATGGTTTTGGGTTGCACTAAGTGATTTGTTCGATGGTTTGTTTTTCTCCTAAGGTTTAGAAATCTTAAATTGATGATTTCTTAATTACTATTCATATTTCAGGTGTCTAAAGAAAGATAGCTAACCTAAGTCAGATGGGACAAGTTACTTTTCTCTCATGCATTGTAAGTGCTAGGAGAATTTTCATGGCCACGTCATAGCTTCCTAGTGATGTAGAATTGGTAAGACGTATATACCTGTATGACTTGTGACACATCATAATAGCAACTTTATAAGAAGAACAATGTAAACAGGTTCTCATTGCAACCAGTAGCAGAACCACTGCATTCCAGGAGCTAAAGAGCTTCCTTATCCCTCAAGAAAGTGTTAAATCCCATCCAAAAAGCACACAAAAGACCTCTAAGTCAAAAATGTCTCACTTTCAACTCCTTTTTAAAATCTCTCCCCGAGTTTATAAAAATACTGAAATAATCTCACAAAAGAAAGCAAAGTCTGAGTTTAGAAAATGAGTATCAAGTGCATGCATAGAAGCTTTCATTTCACCCGTATATAAATGGCTCTAGAGAAAGATGCATGAGAAAACTACCAACTACATAACACAGTCTCATGGGGTCTAACTAGGGACACGGGGAGGGAGGAAATAAATAGTTCATAGTTAGGGTAAATACTCGGTGCCACAGTCCAGTCAGGGAGATCCATGTTGTTCCAAGGCAGTAAAGGTCCAGATAGCTTTCCAGATAAATTCCTGAGAGTTGGAATGAGATAAATTCTTGAGAACTTATCAGCTTGCTTCTTCTAAAAGCCAACGCTATTGCCTTCAGTTTCCTCAGCCCGCATTCACCCATCCTGCAATACAAATCAGAAACTGTTATATGGCCGGGTCTCATTTAACAAAATAAGAGTGTTCCTCGAAAGTTTATCAGGTGAATTTGAGGGAACATTTCAGATGATCAGCACTTTGTAATTTCGGGATTTAGAGGGAATTTAAAGGTCACGTAGTACAACAGCACATGAAATCTTGAAGATCCCATGCACACACTCTACCAAATATGCTTCCTACAGTGTTTCCTAAAGGGTGCTCCCCAAAACAGAAGTCCCTTGAAATCCCTGTTAAAAGATTCCCCCTTAGAAATCTACAGTGTAAATTAGTGTAAAGGGAAAATTTGTAAGAAAAAAATCCATATATTCAACTTTGTTTAGTCCAGCATTTCCCAATCCTTTTATGATAAATCTTTGTTGATTTGATTTAATTCAGCAGAAAGTAATGGAAAACAAAAGCATTATAAAGGAAATATGTACATTCTTACCATCAAGAGAGTAATCGTGACCTGTCCCTACCATCCAGGGGCTCAGTGATCTTTAGGGAAATGATATCCAGTGCCACAGGAAATAGTCACACCCATATATTTTAAAATGTGTATACATTCTAGAATTTCACTTAAGGAAATATGCAGATTACAAACACAGCTTTTTTTTTCTGTCTTTTTGACCATTTTCATTGGAGGACTCATAAACATCATATGATGCTAAATAATAAATATATAGAAGATCATTTCTCCTAATGCTGTTCATTGGTCTTGCCTGGCAGAAAATTCCTAAATTTGTAAACTGTTGTCTATATATTCAACTGTTAAATATAATTTTGTCACCTTGTTTCCTTCTTGGCTTTTCCCTAAACAAGGGCCAATATCTTCATTTTACCCTGTGCATTTTATGTGATAGCACACTATCTCCCTTAATTAGCACAAATGAACAGTTCAATGAACTGTCCCTATGATTCATGAAATGAAACTACTGAAAGAGCAAGAAAGTAAAAAAAAAAAAAAAAAATCAAAGCCATAAGTAGATCTTTATTGCTATTTCCTTATAGTAATTAATGGTCAGGAAATCTTACCTATCTAGGTGATTGCCCTATCCCTAAAACAGGCTGTGGTTTAAGTGACTTGAACTGTGTTAGGCCAGTAGAAGGAATGGTCCTCTGTGAGCTCATGGCTGGTTGCCCTATTTGTTAAACAAAAGCGGGAACTCCTCCAAATTCAGAAATGGTCCATGAGGTGGGCACTATCCTGAGAGCTCTGGGTGGGCATCCTATGACTCTACCTGCAGAAGCTCTTCGTCTGAGATTTCAATGGCAGCCTCACTGCTCGGGCAGCAGCCTCGGCAGGCTGCGGGGGTACGTGGAGTGATCGGCACAGCTTCAGGCATGATGGGGAGATCTTCCCACACAGGGATTCTTGGCTCGTTATTTTTTGTTTTTGTTTTTATCACAAACCTCCTTGAGAATCTGTTCAATGCTATAAACCCCTCTCTCCCAAAATGAGCCTATGTCCATGTATAATTTCATATCAAATTTAAAGCACTTTCATGAACTCTGAAGCCCATCTTTGGGCCTTAGGTTAAGAGCTGGCCCTAGGCTATCTCCCTCTGGTATCGATCATGATTTTTCTCTTATTCACCTTTATATTCCCAGCTTGCATTGTGCTAGGCCAGTATAAGAAATGGATGCACAGGACTGAAATATTTGCCACAATGGGAAGTAGACCGAAGGTTAGAAAAAAGAAGTTGGTATTGCAAACCCATAGGGACAGAGAATAGATGAGTGGTTGCCTAGGACTGGGGCAGGGTGGCGACGAGGAATGACTGCTAGAGGGCATAGGGCTTCTTTGGGGGCATAACGAAAATGTTCTAAAATTGATTGTGGTGACCACAATCTATGAATATGCTAAAAAAAACCATTTAATTGTAGTTTAAGTGGGTGAATTTTGTGATATGTTAGTTATATCTCAATGAAGCTTTTTTTTTTTTAAGGTGTTATAGGGAAGGAAAAAATAGCTCAACAACAATTTAGAATAATCTCCATATGACTGAAGATAATGTGTGACCATTAATTCCTCTGGTCCTTTCCTCTTTGAAGACAATTAATAAGGAAAGAGGAAAGGGCCAGAGGAATTAAAGGTCATGGGAGTTTTTCACACCTGGGGAATGATGGAGACGGTGGGATTAGATCTCTTGAAGAGTGGAATGTGGAGGACCACCCTTAAGAATATTGAGCGCTGGCGCAATCCAACGGGATCTCTGCCAAACCCAATATTCTATTTGTGATAATGATTCCATAGGGAGGCAATGGCTGCCTTCCGTGACATTAGATTTAAAGGTTAGGAATATGACACCAATTTCCCCAAATCCTTTTTCTTAATGCACTATGGACTGTTGACTGATGAATTCATCTAACTCCATCTTGAATCAATTTATGTTTTTAGCTTTTTCCAACAAGTTCCATATGCTTCACAGTTTGCCTTAGATGATTCCAGTGCAATTCTAGTGTGGAGACAGAGTCTGGCTTTTAGCATGTTGAGGTCCCCTGTGTCTCTATTGAGATTCTCACCACCCTTTCCCCTTCTTTGTAGTTTCTAATTCTCCTTCTCCACCTACAAGTTTTTGCTTCCCTGTGTTTTAGTTTTCCAGCTGCTAAAAAAACACCACGCAATGGGGTGGTGCAAACAACGGGAGTTTATTGGCCCACGGTTTTGAGGCTAGGAGAAGTCCAGAATTGAGACATCAGCAAAGCGATTCTTTCTCTCCCAAGACTGTGGTGTTCTGGGGCTGGCTGTAGGCGCTCCTTGGTCCTTGGCATTTCTATCTCATGGCAATGCACAAGGCAAACTCTTCTCCTTTCTCCTCCAGGTTCTGTTGACTTCTGGTTTCTTGCTCTTTTGGTGGTTTCTCTGATGTGTCCAGTGTCCTTTGCTTACAAGAACTTCAGCCATGTTAGATTAAGGCCTGCCCTTACTCAGTTGGGCACATCTTAACTAGTTACATCTTCAAAGGACCTACTTACAAATGGGTTCACACCCACAGGACTAGGGGTTGGGGCCTGAACATTCCCTTTGTGAGGGACATGATTCAATCCCCAACAGTCTGCCCCTGAACCCCCAAAAGATATGTTCTCCCCATATGCAAAATACATTCATTCCATCACAGCATCCCAAAAACCTTAAGCTATTTTAGAACAATACTAAGTACAAAGTCTCATCAAAATCAGTTATGGGCATGGTCCAACTTAGGGTAAAATTCCTCTGTCTGATGGACCTGTGAAACCTGAAAAAGAAATCTGCTTCCAAAATACAATGGAGGGACAGGCATTGGATAAACATTCCTTTTCCAAATGGTAGAAATTGGAAGGGAAACGGTGGTCAGTTGTCCCAAACAAGTCTGAAATCCAGCAGGGCAAACTCCGTTAGAGTCAAGTTCTGAGAGTCATCAATGGATCAATGTTTTTCCTCCAGGCCTGATGGAGCAGCAGCCCCACCCCTTCCAAGTGCTTGTGCAGAGGCCAAGCTCTCCATGAACACTGGAGTAAAGGCCCCACTCCTTCCAAGCACAGGAGCTGATGGCCTGCCCCCTCCAAGCAGAGGGGTAGACCCACCCTTTCCACACATATGGGTGGGCCTACTCTCTTGGCCCAAGGAGGTCTTTTCAGTCCAGACCTTTGTTTCCATGATTCTGCCTTTGAAATCATCCCTTCTCTGTCCCTTTCAGTCCAGGCTGGCAGGGGTTCTGCTCATACAAATTTTGCAAAAATCTTGCTTGCTTTGTATGCAGTTCAAGAAAGTCCAAACCATCAGACAATAGACCTTTCAACAGATTCTTCCTGGAAAACTGCATTTCCAATCTTGACTTCCACTGAAATGACTGACTGAATCCATGTTCAGCCACATCTTCTTTAGCAAAGGGTTGTCCAGTAAAACCCTCCTATGGAGCCCTGTCTTTGAGGACTCACTTCCTGAAGGCTCTTGGAAGTCCCTGATAGAACTGCTTCTAGTCCTAGTCTCAGAGCACACTATCTGGATAGGCTGACAATTTTCAAAATTATCAATTGCTGGTTTCTTTCTGCTTAACAGTTCAATTATCAATTTAACTCTTTCCTCTCTCATTTCATTATAAACTGCAAGGAGAAACCAGGCTATACCTGCTTGCAAATCCCTCAGCTAAATATCCAAGTTCATTGCTTTCAAGTTCTGCCTCTCATCCAATATCAGAACTCAATTTTGACAAGTTATCTGCCACTTTATAACAAGGACTGCCTTTCTTTCCGTTTCCAATGACACATTCATCATTTCCTTCTAAGGCCACACCAGAAATATGTATAACCTCTACATTTCTACCAACAATCTGTTCATGACACATTATGTATTCTCCAACAGATAAAAGCTTTCTTTACAGCTCCCACTCATTTTTAAGCCTTCACATTTCTTCCAGCCTTTACCCATTACTCAATTCTAAAGCCATTTCCACATTTTTTGATATTTGTAATAGCAACTTTCCACTTCCTGGTACCAAAAACTGTTTTCATTTCCCAGCTGCTAAAACAGATACCATATAATGGGTTGGCTTAAACAACTGGAGTTCATTGGCTTATGGTTTTGAAGCTAAGAGAAGTCCAAAATTGAGGCATCAGCAAAGCGATGCTTTCTCCTCCAAAGACTGTGGCATTCTGGGGCTGGCTGCAGGTGCTCCTTGGTTCTTGGCTTTTCTGTCACATGGCAATGCACAAGGCAATGTCTTCTCCTTTCTCCTCCAGGTTCTATTGACTTCTAGTTTCACGTTCTTCCTGTGGCTTCTCTCTCGTGTCCAATTTCCTTTGCTTACAAGGACTTCAGCCATATTGGATTAAGGCCCACTCTCATTCAGGCTGGACACACCTTAACTAATAACATCTTCAAAGGTCCTGTTTATCAATGGGTTCGCACTCACAGGGCCAGAGGTTAGGACCTGGGTATGCCTTTTGTGGGAGACATGGTTTAATTCCCTGCCTTCCCTAAGTCTGGGTCCTGAGACTAGCTTGGAAAACTAAGAAGAACTGTATAGTGTACTAGTATCTTGGCTACATGAAATAGTTGTGGATCCCTGGGACATTATTTCAGTACATAGACTTGACAACATTCACTATGTTTTGGTAATCACCCAGTTTCAATTTTATAAATGATGGAACTGAGACCTGAGAGAAGAAACCATTTGTTCAGGGTCACATAACTAGCCAATGGCAGGACTAAAAGTGACATGTCTCGATCCCCAAGCATCCTACTTTTGAATCTATCAATCCGCCTCCCAGACCCAATGTAACTCTCATCTCGGCACCTTCAGCCTCCCTCTTCTGATTTTATTTGTGGTTTGACCTAGCTCTTACCTCACCGTCCTGTCTGGCCTCGCCTATGTCTGCTCCATCCTGGTCAGGTTCAAACTCAGTGCCTCGGTCCATAACATCCACGCCAGCCTGCACCCTGGGCTTCTCATTTTCCCACTTGGCAAAGCCTTTGTTCTTGGCTGCTTTCTCATGGAACTTGGATCTCATTTTGGGGAAGGTGTGAGACCCTGAGTCCCCCCAGCCAGCCTCTGACCACACAGGCTCGGTCTGGGTGGCCTGGCTAGTGGTGGCCCGCTGTAGCCGCACGGAGATCTTGCGAGAAGAGCCTGTCACCAGGGTGATGGCTCTGCTGTCCAGGTCCCGGTGTCTAGCAGTGACCTCAGGAAACTCAAACACGTCATCCTGCACTGGAAGCGGAAAGAGGATGGTGATGACAGTCAGTGCAAATGGCAGGAGTCCAAATGTTTGGGGTCCTAGAGGAACATACTAGGGACAGAACTAAACGAGCTGCAGGGGGGTGACATGCTAGTGAGACCTGAAGGCAAGCAGAGGCCGGCGGGAGTCTAGAGCTTCGCCACTGCCGCTCACCTTGATGTTGATATTGCCTTGGTGTTTATAATGGCTCGGTCGTAGCTTAGGTGCAGAGCCCAAGAAGGTGTGGGAAGGAGAGCAGAGAGAAATCATAGCACAAAAGAAAGTAGAGAACATTACCTGGGGGCAGTGAGGGGCTTCCAGGCAGTGACCCGTGACCACTGCCCAGGGAAGGCACCCGGGCAAACCTCCTGCAGGCCAGAACCAGGAGGTCTTTGCACTGCTTGTGACAATTGGCTCCACAGTCTGAAAAATCCCAAAGATATCACAGATGAGTAGTGTCTGGTGCTCACTGGGCTACCAGGGTAGTGCTGGAGCTGTCAGGGCCCTGGTTTCTATGTTGAATCTCAGAATCCAGCTGAGGTTCATGGGGCATGTCTAGGGGATAGAAAAAGGCCCTTGGGACTCTCTTGCCTCCCTGAGTTCTCTTATATTTGCTCATCTTATTCCTCTCCACCATCCACTGAAGTGCCTAGCCTGGGAGTTCATTGTCTGCCCAGTGGAAACTGTGGGGCTGGGCCTCTTCCCCAGACCAGGATGGATTCCCTGCAAAGGGGTTCCCTGAGCCAGGATGAGGGCAAGCAGCCTCAGCTTCCAGCCTTTCCCTGTCCCAAGTGCTGCATCTGCTCATTTACTGAGAGGATTCCTCCGTTCAGGACCTGTCTGGATTTTTTTATTCTTCTTCATTTCCCAAAGCTTTGTCCATCTTCTGCTTCCTTTCTTTGTATAAAAGCAGAAAACAAGGTGGACATATATTCAATAAACATGTTCCATATTGACTATGGCTTTGAAATGGCATGCTTCATGACTCTGTGAATATGATTAGGATGCTTTAGTTTAAAAAGTAAACACTAATTGCTGCTACTTGCCTTAGAAATAATTTGGCCACTCTGGAAGACAGCAACACAATTATTTCATATGATGAAGCTCCTGTACTACACTCAAAGTCACTGAATAGATGAGTTATTTTTAAAGAGTTTATGTCTATCTTACCATCAAAGAGGACCTTTCTAACCATTCCTAATAGCCATTTTTTCCCCAAAATGGTCCTATTTCAAACTGCCTTATAATGGCATCAAGGGAAAAGCAAAAAGCAAATAGCAATGACATATTTAGACTATTTTAATTATTTTAATTATTTTTCAGAGCATTAATCTGAAAGCATCTGTGGTTAAGATGTTTATTTTTGTCACTTTATTATATTTTTCAAGAGCATCATCAGTCTTAACCAGTGTAAAGCCTACAGAAAAATATCTAACAACTTCTTAAATTAAATACCAAAAATGTATAATAATCATAAACACACAAATAGCAATATGCTTCCTAAATGCATCTTAATATGCATGCATAATCCATTTATCAAATATATACTTATTCAATTATTTATAAATTTAAATTGAATGAGGGAGATATGTGAACCAATTAACTGAAAGGGACAAAAATAAGTTTTAAGATTTCTCCCCTCTTCTCATCAGCTATATGATTTTGTAGAGAAAGGAATAGCTATGTGAGCATGGGAAGAAATGGGTACATGTTACAGAAATGAGCATATGTTTTTTGCCTTGAAGGAAAAAAAGTTCTTTAGTCAGCATTTTAATTAGGCCTGTCCCACCACAAAATACCCAACTTAACCTAATGCTCATGATTCACAAGAGATATTAGAGATGGGGGCTAGGTTTATGATAAGTGGTGGAGTGCTATTCTCTGGTTACAAGCACTAAAATTCCAATTTTGACTCCAAAACTCCAACTAGTCCTTTCTTGGACACAGTAATTCTTCTGTTACCAGATGCCCAAAAGACTCCAGTTCTTATTGACGCCAAAAGCTTTTGTGGTTTAATCAGACTAATTTGATTCCTGCCTAAAATACCAAAAATTTAAAATTTTAATAAAATAGCATTTATTTACCTTTGCATTTGTAGCCTTGCTTGATTATGCCCCAGAGCTGTAAAAAAAGACAAAGGAAGGTCAGGGAATCTAAAGAGAAATCTGGAAGAGAAGGAAAGGCCCAAAGAAGGAAGTCCTGGGAAGCAGGATGACCAGCGCAGCACAAACAGGATGTAGCTGCTCTCAACACCCTTCCTGTCAGGGAGAACCCCCTCCCATCCCACTCCAGCTGTGGTGATAACAGGAGATTTGCTTCCCTTTCTTTCTAGGAGCCAAACAGGAGCCAGGACGGGAAGCTAAAGTTGGTGTGTTTATTGGACTTTGGCACGATGCGCGCTCAGCAAATTTACAGTGTTAGCAGACACTCTGTCTTCAGAAGCTCCTTTCTCCCTCTGCCTTCTTTTAATGGCACTAGCTGCTCTTGGCTCCCTCTACAAGAAATAAAGCAACCTAAGAAGCACTCTTCACACTGAAGCATTTGGATTTTGCTGGATTATTTTCTGTGTAGCATTTGCACCTTAAATGAATACAGAAAAGGAAAAGGCCTAATACGTATTGATGTATTCATTCTCCACATTTGCTTTCTTTGGTCTGAGCCAGGGCTATGGAAAGAGTTAGCGGCTTCCCTGTGGCTACTGAATGCCACACAAGAGATATGAGGGCTCAAGAGGCAGCCCGTGCCCAGGCGCTCTGGGACTCTCATCCAGAGGTTGTGTCTTCACCTCCCTGACAGACTGTAAACTCCATGAAGCAGGGCGTTTACAGAGCCTGGCCATGTCCTTTCTTGTGCCTCCCCCTTAGCACTTGCATGTCAGGAAGAGGGACTCCAGAAACACACAGTTACTCCTGAACGAGATGCGCTAGCGCAAGCTGGGAATGCTCCACGCCCAACCCTTGGAAGTAGGTTAGGTGACTGCTGTCTACTTAATAAAATGATTTTACAAGAGCAGGGCCACGTGGCCTGCTGGCGATGAGGGCGTGCCATCTGTGACGCATTACAGGTGAACAGTGCCCCGGCGTGGGCATCGTGGCCCCCTAAGTAGAGCAGGAGCTGCCAGTGGGAAGTGACTCAGGACAGTGGGAAGGCCTCTCCTTCTCCCCCTGACAAGGAAATGCCTTCAAAATCATTTGGTCCTTCAGAATATATTTCTAAAATGCAAGTGCCTCCTGGGAAAGGGACACACTTTACCTTGGGGAAAGGAAGGATAATTGACAACTAATTAGGAGCAAAGCCTGTGTGCCTGGATGATTGGGGGAGGGAGGCGGAAGATGCAGAAGCCGGAAGTGGACAAGCACATCATGTCAAGAGCCATAAGGATCTTTACGATAAACTAAAGGTAGGCACGCGTGATGACCCAGGGAAATGACGTAATCGGCAAGGTCCCACAACCTGGACTACTCGGTAGTGATATGGGATTCTTTCCTCAAGAAATTATTATTGTGCCTGGCAGTAATAGTAACAATAATAACAGTGGCAGCTAACAATTATCAAACTCCTGCTATGTAAGAGCTGTAAGCTTTTTACATGTAATAACTCATTTAATCCCTAAGTAGGGAAAGAAGAACTCATTATTGGAGGAAAAGACAGGAAGCCATTGCTCTAAGGTGTTTTGTGTGTGAGGGAAGGGCCACTGAGCTGGGACAAGAAGAATAAATTTAGGAAGAGGCATCCTAATATCCTGATATGGAGCGTTATTAGCATAGCTGCAGGAACTGCAAAAAAGATATAGTCAAGCAAGAGTCCTATCAGGAGGGGAAGTCAGGAATCACTTGCTAATGCTTACTTAATAAGTGGGAGATGACACAGGGCAGGAAGAGGCACTGGGTCAGCATGCCAGCCAAGGACAGTGGAGGGTGACCTCATGGAGATGGGTGTGCAGGAGGACTTCCTACAGTCCTCTGAGAGACCACGGGCTGATGAAAGATTTGGGGTAACTCTTCATGGTGTGAGGAGCACTGGACTGGGAATCAGGAGACCTAGGTGTGAGTCATAGTCCTGCTGCAAATGATCCATGTGACCTTGGGAGAGTCACTTAACTTGTCTGAACCTCAGTCTCTTCATCTATAAATTAAGGGAATGGATGGAAATCTTTCAGTCATAGGATTCTAATTCTAAAGTAAATGTACTGCAGGGCAAGAGGTGTCCATTTGTTTCCTTACTCTAAAAATGGAATGTTTTCAAAAGCAGATGGTCTGAGCATTGGAAAATGGTTCCTTGCATTCTCCCACAATCCCTTCCAGTGACAAATTTATAGAGTTATGTTGATAAATCCCTTTGAAAACCCAATGGACTCTTTTTATGTGTGCACGAGTCAAGATTAAATCAAGTTGTACCAGGAAAAGGAATATATTTAGAAAAATAACAGAAAATTACAAGTGTTGGAGAGGATGTGGAGAAATAGGAACACTCATTCATTGTTGGTGGGAATGTAAAATGGCACAGCCACTGTGGAAGACAGTCTGGTTCCTCAGAAAACTAAGTATGGAATAACCATATGACCTGGCAATCCCCCTTCTAGGTTATACCTAAAAGAATTGAGAGCAGAGACTCAAACAGATATTTGCACAACAATGTTCATAGTAGACTTATTCACAATTGCCAAAAGATGGAAGAAACCTGAATGTCAATCAACTGATAAATGGATAAATAAAATGTGGTATATACATACAATGGAATATTATTCAGCCATAAAAAGGAATGAAGTCCTGATACACACGATGAACCTTGAAGATACCATGTTGATTGAGATAAACCAGATGCAGTGGGACAAATTGCATAATCTCACTGATTTGAAACAATTAAAATAAGCATAAAGTTCTGATATATTTGCAGCAAGAAGATTATCATATTGAGTGAAATAAGGCAGACACAAAAGGACAAATATTGTATGATCTCATTGATATGAAATAATTAGAAGCAAATTCATAGAGTCAGAAACTAGAACATAGGTTACCAGGGGCTAGGGTAGAGGTAGGGAATGGGAATTAATAATTAAATTGTTCAGAGATTCCATCTGGGTTGATGGAAAAGTTTTGGTAATGGATAGTGGTGATGGTAGCACAGCATTGTGGACATAATTAATGGTACTGCATTATATATTTGAATGTGGCTAAAAGGGGAAATTTTAGGTGGGATATATTTTACCAGAATAAAACTTTTTTTAACAAAAAGCATAGGACAGTACAACACAAACAATGAACCCTAAATTTAGCCATGGACTATGGTTACTAGTACAATTATAAGCATGTTTTTTCATCAATTGTAACAAATGTACCACACTAATGCAAGGTGTCAATAATAGGGTGCGATATGAAAGCTCCATATTTTATGCATGATTTTTCTGTAATCCTACAACTTCTCTAACTAAAAACAAAAAATATAAAAAGGACTATAAAGATTTTAAATGAGTTAATTTAAATTAAACTCCCATGGTATTGAGGAACACTAAGAAAAAAAAATATTTACTCCACAGTTCATGTGACATGCAACATGTCTGGTACCATGTAAAGCACAACAACATGGTGGGTGTCACAGTGTGAAGTTCTTTTATGAATCTCAAAAAAGAAAAAGATTATGTTTTTAAACGAATCCATTCTTGTGTGTGTGAGATACTTCTGATTGGATGTCAGTGAGGTGTGATCCAGCTTGGATCTCCACCCTCTCGCTGGGTCTGATATAAATGAAGACACACACAGAGAAACAGAGAAATAAAGGAAGCCGCCATATTGATCCTGCCATGTGAAAAAGAAGATCGCAGAAAAACAGAGAAGCCCCAAGGGCTGAGAGAGATCCCGGAGTCTGGAACCAGCAAAGCACAAAGGTTCAGAAAGAGGTCCCTGAGGGGTTGGACCCAGAGAGCAGCTCAAGGCTCAGGAGATGAACCCTGCCATATACCTGATAGCTCACAGCTGAGCTTGGGAAGAAAGCAGAGCAGCCAAGACTGAGAGAGGACTGGAAAAAGATGAGCCCTATGTCTGGTTGCCCACAGCTGAGCTCCAGGAAACAGTAGATTCTGGAGGGGAAAGCAGAGATTGGCAGTCAACTTCACCACATAGCAGGACAGTAGGATCAACAGTAACTGACTGTTGAGAAAGCATCTCTGATGGTGCCTTGATTTGGACATGTCACAGCCTCAGAACTGAAAGCTTTTACCCAAATAAATTTCCCATTATAAAAGTCAACCCATTTCTGGCACTTTGTATTGGCAGCTCTGTGGCAAATTAAGACAGTGGGTAAGTATTAACTTCTTGTTACAGATAGGAAAACAGAGGCTCCAGAGACAGTCAATAACTTGGCCAGAGACACACAGTCAGTAAAAGCCAGAACTCAGGGTGCAAGGTCCAAGTTTGGAGCTGTCACAACTTTTCACAGCTGCATTAAGGACATAGCAGCAGCAGTTCTTCTCTCATGAGTCAGAGAGAGGAGTGTGGAGACGCCTACGAAAGACTACCTGGCTATTCCTACAGAAGCACTGCCTGCACAGGACAAAGAGAGAAGGCAAAAGGACTGGACAGCACAGATAAGACAGCAATTTGATAAAAACCTTCTGACTCCCCCACTCCACCAAAGAACAGATGTATCAACCAGACTTGGCTGAGTTCACTGGGACCTACCCTACAGGAAGAGTGTTACACATGGCCCCATCCCACTTCAGCATTTTTCAGGTCTAGATACTTCCAAAAATTCCCACCAGAATAGAGGCTAGAGACATGAGACAAAGGAGATGTATTTGTTTTATGACAAAGTGGTCTAGTGAGCCAATCCCAGTGGCAATACTGACAGAAGAAGAGGCTCTCCTTCCCTGGGTGGATGAAGAGAGTTGATTAGCCTGGCCTTTTCCTTTTACCACATCAGCCACTAAGGCCATTGGGCCATCTTTGAGGTAACCACTGCCCATTCTCAGAGGGGTGTGTGGATGAACACAATATGCTGTTCACAAGCCTCCCAAAGCCAGTTCTTCAAGCATGAGATGGGAAAATGTAATTTAGTGGTGGCACATAGTATTAGTAACAAATAAAATATGAGAGTCAACAGTGTGACTTGACTGCCAAATAAACCTAACATAATGAGCATCTAGAAAAAGAAACAACAATCATTCTCATTGGGTGCTGGGCCACCCTCACTTGGAAGACCTTATATAACTAGGGTATCAACTGGAAGACCTTCAGAGCCCAGGAGTCTATGTTTAAGACCAAGGCCAAAAACTGACCCTAAGGAATTGTCAAATGTGAGGAAATGAAATGTACAATCGTCATTTGTTGCAGTGGTCTAGGTAAAGCACAGGATTCAGAGTCAGAAGACCTGAGTTTGAGTCCAGGCTCTGATGATGATTAGCTGTGCAATCTTGGAGACTCTGGGTTATCCTCTCTGGGTCTCCCTGTCTTCACTGGCAAAAAAAGGGGAGAGTAGAATGCATACGTCAAAGGCTTGTTACAAGGATTAATTACACTAATGTCTGTGGAAGTACTCCATTATTGTCAAGTGATGAGCAAATGTTATTTATTATTATAATCATCTTCTCTCCAAAAAGATTTTTTCCTTTATGAGTTGTAAATTATTGCGCCATGCCATAATGGATTTTGATGGATTTCTGATGATTAACACCATGTGAAATGAGAACTGGAAAGAATTGGTGTAGATAAATGCTCCCCTTAATGGCAAACACTTGTGACTATTATTGATGAATGCCAGGGCTCACTGAACTGATGCCTCTCTCTGGCAAGGATTCATAGACCTATTGCCCTCCTCAGTTAACAGGCTGCACTTACCTTCCTGTCTGTGCCAGTCCCACACTCCTGGAGCATAGCTAAGCCCACAGAACTTACTTTTGTTTTAATTTAATTTGGGGTACACCATGTTTTACTTCTGACCCAAGGCAGATGATGGACTCTACATAGTGTACCATTTTCCTACCCTCTCAGAATGCCACACAAGTAGCTACATACAAGAGAAAACAATGGAAAACAGACTTACGAATCCTGCACAGTGTTCACAGAAAGTTGGCTTGAGATAGGTCATCTCCTGAAAATTATGGACAAATCCTGGTCCCATTTTACAGTGTAGTTGAGACTTTGCTCTCAGGAAGTAGGCCATCATTTCATCTTTACTAATTAGGCCATCCCTGTTAAAAGAATCAAAGAAGGAAAGGATCTTTGAATACCATATTGCTTAGTAGTCCCCATACTTTTTACTCACCTCCCAAACCTTTGTGGCCCAAAGCAGGTGGGGAATGGTCCTTCTCTGTTACATTTGAGAGGAAGGGAGGAATCTGAAGGTCAGCTTTGGGTGCTAAATGCCTTGCTTGGTAAGACGATGGTCTGGGTGTGTGTACAGGACCACATCCATCCACACAAATGCACACATGTGGCCTTTGTGCCGTAGCACAGAAAGTCTCCTTTATTAGTGAAAAGTAGCTTCCAGAAGGGCATTTCCTTCCTAGTCTCAGCCTGGCAATAAGGTCTGTAGACATCATGCTGTTGGAGAAAGGCAGGAAACTATGATAACTGGGCCCACCATTCTCAAATTTATTCATCCTGATGTCATCTGGGTCACTGCCATTGGTGATTTTTATTCATGTCTTACTGGCTCACAGCCCATTGTCTAAAGCAATTCATCTAAGTCTTCTCCACACAGGACAAACCTTAAGGTGCACGCACCTTCCTGACCCATAATCACCACGTATCCTGACTTCTTGTTTACTCTTCAAAGAGCTCAAATCCACTTGACATAGGTGAGCTTAATATTGCCTTTTCTCTACATCAGCATTTGTGGAGATCATACCTTCCTTGCCAATTCAAAATGCCTTTATATCTCCTTTGTCCTTTCTTGGGTTCCCACTTATCTCAAAGGAAGTGATAATCCCATCCCCACTGTCCAGCCTCTACAGGACACTGCTCCTTCCAGGTTCTGCCCCATCTCTCCAACTATTTCTTCCTTTGTTTACAGATAAACCCAGGTAAATAAAATATGTTTCCTCAGTCCTGCTGCCATCTCCAACACTTGGCTTTTCTCTCTTCCTTCTCTTACCCCCAAAGTTCTCAAAAAGAGTATTCATTAGGTACTTTTTCCATTTCCTTCAATTACTCTTTACTTTGTATAATCAGGTTTCTAATCCTACTCTTTTCCTGCAACTATTACCAGTGATGCCCTCAGTGATCTGTTCTCATGCCTCAAACTGTTGACCCCATGACAGCATATGACACCTGGATGCATTTCCTCCTTTTTGACCGTGTCTTGTCCATTGTCCCCTGTGAGTCCATGCAGCCCTGGTTTCACCTCCTGCCTCTCACACCACTTCTCCTTATCCCTACAGGATCTGCTTCTTCCTTTCAGTCTCTATGTGTAGGGAGGGCAGTTCCCAAAGAGTCATTCCTCAGTCCCCATGCTCACCTCCCTCTAAACCTCCCCGTCAGGAATTGCCTGCACACTCAGCCATCCACCAGAGCACAAAGTGAATGGTGCCCCTGGAGCCCACCCACCAGGTAGCAAACCTGGCTCAGGCCCTTTCACAGCTTAATCGACAGAGAAAGGAGGAACAATGCTTATTGCTGAGCATGTGCTCCATCTTTCATCACATAAAACTGCCCAGCCAGGATGGACATTTCCCAGCCCTCCCTGAATCTAGGTGGGGACCATGTGACTATGGTCCACCAAAGGAACGTGAAGAGATGTGACGTGTAATACTTCAGACTGAGGAGGTTAAGGAGCTGGTGGCTTCTCCACCCTCTCTTCTCTCATCTGCCAGATGAATGCAAAGGACCGTAGGACCCTAGAGGACTGCAAAGCCACAAGATAGAAGGAGTCTAATCCCTGAATCATCAGGAAGGAGAATGCTGACCACTCACCAGGAACACTGGACTCTTACATGACTGAGGAAAGAAGACTCTTACTGTGTCAAGTTCCTGAAAGTTTGGGGCTTATCTATTATGTAAGCTGGCAGTATCTAGCTAATACATCTGGAAATATCCCATGCTCCTCAGCTTGTGGGAGAGGTTTTCACAGGTCATCCTTTGGCCCATCAGTTCCCAAGGTGGCCTGGCCAATTCCCATGAGTACCACACCATGCCATGTGGGCTGGTCCCAGCACTGCCTCAAGAGTCCAGTCACTCACATCTGGCTCCCTCCAGTAACCAAAGAAACAGATTGTCTCTAGTCTCTAAGTGGAGTTTGGAAGGATTTTAATCTGAATGAACCAAGAAGTTTTATTTGGTCACTGATGCACTGAAATTTCCAAACATGAAATTTCAGAATATGTCCTATTTCTGATGGATTCTTCCAAGGAAGACAAATTTAAAAGTAAGTATCCCCTAAAAGAACAGCTCTCAAAGAGTGTTTTGTGGGAAAACAGATCCTTGAGATAGTAATGGGGACATGAGTGTGCGGTGGGGGGAGGGAGGAGGGTGCTGTGATAAATGAATGAAGAAATTTACTTCTACAGATAAGTTTGTGAAACAGTGCTTTCTCCCATCTCCCTCTTAAAGAGGCACAGTGCATATTAGCCTATTAAAAGTTCTGGGAAGCTGTGCAGTAAAGACACCTCTTTAATTAGAATTACCACTATTTTACAAATTTGATTAGCTAATTCCTTTTTCAAAACCACAAATTAACAGCGATTTCCAGTGGAGATGACTTGAAAAACAATACTCTGGAAAATCTATTTTCTTTCTTAGCCCTTCCTGGT
The DNA here is from genome assembly GCA_029593785.1 of Cabassous unicinctus. Lineage (NCBI taxonomy): Eukaryota > Metazoa > Chordata > Mammalia > Cingulata > Chlamyphoridae > Cabassous > Cabassous unicinctus. The sequence continues at coordinate 21,139 of JAQZBX010036155.1, forward strand.
TTTAGCCACTAAAAACTTTGGCAAGGTTAGCCATGGTAAACTTTGAGATGTAAATTTAAGGTACCCCTTTGTCTGACAAAAAGAGTCATGTAAGCTATGAATAGGTCAAACCTTAATTCTTAAAGAAAGCAGGAGAGGGAGAGAAGTGGAGCGGGGAAGTTGGAACTAGTTTGCATTGGCTTCCGCGGCTTTTCTGCAGCAATCCTCTAAGGGCAGTTAGGCTGCTGGGATGGCCTCATCTATCTAAAGATCCAGCAGAGGAGGGAGATGAAGCCAGGGAGCGATTTTAAGTCGAGTCCTACTTACATAGCACTGATAGCAACAAACCTAAGGGAAGAATTGGGTAATTTACAGGTTTCTTAAGTTTTACTTAGAAAAGGAAGCTATGTTTCTAATAATTTAACTTATTTAAGAAGGATTCTCCATTCTGGCTATGTAATGCAGGTGAATTTAAGGATTAAGACATTGATGCTAAAGTACTGGGACTTTCCTTGGTACACACCAATGAATTACTTTAGATTTAATTTTTTTAAAATTCCCAAACAAATAAAATACTAGGGGATTTAAATGTGATATAATTTGAACACGTCGCCATTATACAATCTAGCATTTAATTTCAGATAGTTTAGTGATTAGGTACTAATCTCACACAAGTAATAATCAAGCAATCAAATTTTTAATGTCAGGCTTTATCAACAATGATTTTTCAAAAAATCATCATTTTTTTTAATGAGCTGGATTTTAGCATCTGAAGTCACTTTTAATTTTTCGGGAAGCATTTGAAGCTGTAGAGAAACATCACTGTCCTTTGTTTATCAAGACAACCATTGATCAGCCAAAGGAAAAGGCCAAAGTATGGACACTTCTTGGCTATCTGTAGCCATCATCTGCTTTCATGAAGATCATAAAGAAACTAAAGAAATCTTACCCAATGTGTTTTAGGATTACCCTCAGGCCCATTCATGCTGAGAACTCGCCCAGGCTAGATGTAACTATATTTCTCCTCAATTCCATTTTGGTGGATGTTTGGGGGTTGATGAAATGGCTAAGAAATAGAAGTAAAGTGGGAAATGGAGGGCCAGGCTAAAGTGGGAATGGGCAGTCATGCTCAACACTGATGATGTGCTTGTCCTTTGCTTCCATCTGGTCAGTCATGTTCATGTACACCCAGAAAAAATAGGTGAAAAGTGAGACTTGTCTCATGGAAGCACTAGGTTTGAAGCTGCTGAGATGGAAACTAAAGGTTTCCCTGCTCTCCACTGATAAAAATTTTCTGCTTTAGGACAGTGACATTAAAATAAAACAAAATTAAGACTTACTGATCTTTGTCCAGCACACAGAAGGAATCCAAGAAGGGAAAATTGGCAGCTATACTTTCAAAGTCCTCTTGGGAGATGTACCCATCATGGTCATGATCATAGTTTCTGAACACAGACTGCAAATGAAAGACAATCTTCATTGAATGACTGTGAGTAAGGCTCTGAAGTTCTAGCAATGGCGACTAGCACGTTAGCCCACCCATCAAGTTGCTTAGAAACTGGTGGGAAATAACTGAATCGAGTAACCTTTGTAGTATAGCAAGATGAGTGTTTTGCTGGAGATAAAAATCGAGCTCCACAGGGGTGGTTGGGGTGTGGATTGAGAAGGGCTCCCTGGATACCGTGAAGTCTACACTGAGACCTTGAGACCTCAAGGTGGAGTAGGAGTTAAGCTTGGTGAATTCACAAACCCCAAAACCATGACAACAGAAAACAAAGCTTTAAGATGTCAAATTATTTTGAAAATTAAAGCATATGTTTAGTGAAATTTCATCAAAATCCTAACGGAGATCTGTTTTAGATGAACAAATTGACTCTAAAGTTCAAATAGAAGTGTGCATGTTAAGAATAGCTGAAGAGTGGTTTAAGATGAGGAGTAGTAGGGGGTTGAAATCAAATATTCTACAAAGCTACAATCAAAACAATGTGTTAATAGAACTTACTAGAAGAAGTGGAGTCCAGAAACAGATGCATGTATATATGGGAATTCACTACATCAAAAAGGATCTTTACAAATCCACAGGGAAATTATGGGTTATCCAATAATTGGTGTTGGGTTAACTGGATATCATCTTACAAAATAGATTGCCCTCAAACTAAATTCTATATCCATTAACTATTTTACCATAAAAATAAAACTATAATATTGCAAAAGGTAAGTAGATGAAAATATTTTTCACATTTTATAATCTTTGAGGGAAAAGACTTTCTAAGCATAACATAGAAATCAGAGCCATAAAGAAAAAGATTTTATTACAATGAAAAAGGTCAATTAACAAATTTAAAAGACAAATGACAGAGAATATTATTAGCAACATATATGAGAGCAAAGAACAAAGGTAAAACAGGCCATCACCAAAGAGAAAAACACAAATGGCCAATAAACCCATGGAAAGGTGCTCAATTCTGTTGATAATTATAGAGAAACAAATAGAACTCTTTTTTTATTTCTCATATTAGAGGAGATAGGCACTCTCTTATCAAGTTGGTGGAGAAGTAAATAGCAACAATCTTTCTAGAAGACAATCAGACAATGCATAATAAACCTTAAGAAGTGCCTACCCTCTGACAGTGCAATTCCAATTCTAAGAATTTTTTCTAAGAAAATAATTGAATAAGGGTTCTCAGAGACATACATTAGTTTTACAGAGTGGGGGCGTGGACTGTCAGCGAGAGAGAGGGTAGTTCAGGAAGAAAATCAACAAATTGTTATCACTGGTTGTCAGTGAAAAGTGGAATTACCAAGGCCTGAAAGTGGAACTTTCTATTCTTCTTTTATGAGAAAAGATTGTTTACATTCACCTGCTATTTTTTTTTTTTTAATTGACTTTATTTTTTCTTTTGGTGTACAGTTCTATGAGTTTCTCCCCCTCCCCCACTTGCTGTCTGTGTCTATTCGAGTGATCTTCTGTGTCTGTTTCTTGCCTTCTCTTTACATTTTTCTCCTCCAGGTTTCAATGGGATTAGATCCTAGGGACCTCCAATGTGGGAGAGAGGCACCCTGTCACTTGCACCACCTCAGCTCCTGGTTTCTGGTGTGTCTCGCCTTGACTCTCCCCTGCGTCTCTCTTTTTGTTGGGTCATTATCTTGCTGTGTGGCTCACCTCACCTTT